>JAKTWD010000143.1:0-17552 GCA_030581935.1 Metschnikowia corniflorae | reverse complement strand
ATGTTATAGCAATTTTCGGTAGCGTGTTTCCATGTTTTAAATTTAAATTTGTTGCGGTAAGATTATGAACAATTTACAAAAAAATTACGAAAAAACTATGAAGAAATTACGAAAAAATTACGAAAAAATTACGAAAAAACTATGAAGAAATTACGAAAAAATTACGAAAAAACTACGAAAAAATTACGAAAAATTACGCGAAAATTACGATTTACGATTACGATGGTGATTACGATGGCTCCCAAAAACGTAATTCCAAGAATGGTGAAAATTACGCTGGTCTCCAATTTCGTAAATCGTAATTTTGGCGTAATTTTGGCGTAACGCGCAACACTGGTGGGAGCCCCCTATAATACAATTGATTCTTTGAAAAAAAAGGAAAGAAAAAACCTACAATACGTTTGAATGAATTACTGAGCAATAATGAGCTCCGACTTATCCACCATGTTTGCACGTTTTTAGTTCAAGAGCTCAAAAAGTAGAGACTGTTTCATTTGAAGCAATTTGAGTTCACAAAGCGCATAGTTTGCCTAACTTGCGTAATGTGCCTTCATCAGAAGCGACTGCATAATGCACGTTGTTTTTGCGACACTAAAGCATCAAGTTTACGCCGTCGCCACCCCGTAAAGGGAGAGAGGCTACACACGGCCGCATCTTTCGTGTGATTGTAATTATTGGACTTTTCGATTCACTAGTACAATATTGACAGGCATTTTCACATGGCTATATACAATGATAGCGACATCTAGCAAAATCATTAATTACCGTGCATTCTGCTCCAAACTATGTGTTCCAGTGCGACATGCGCGAGATCGTTATGAGGGTGATTGACTGTAGTTGGTTACATCATCACAATTTTTCTCCCATGAGAACCCAAGTTATTTTCACGTGTGCTCAGTTATTAGGCATTCTGAGAACAATTCTTGTTCGTCTAGGGTGTATCAACTCAAAAAATATATCTCTTGCGAGCAAAGAATGTTTCCGCAGTGGAGAAAGAGTTCATTCTCCGCCAGATAATGATCCTTTGGTATAATCGGCAAAAAATTAATAATAGTTATACTTTAACTCAAACATTATGTATGCCGCCACCTACGATATTATGGTCTCTTTCTTACCACAACTTTATCACATTTGAAGCACAAACAGTAAAACCTCGATAAGTGAATACATTAAAATCGCGCGCTTTTACGCACTTATCGAGGTTTTACTGTATCGATTACGCGCGAATTTTCAATGGCTAGCATCACTGCGCCCGATCATCATGTGGCAGGCTCTCGGTACTGCTCACACTCGAATAATTTTTTTTGATCTCAATTAAGAAAACACATTCATGTTACCAAAGTTCATTGTGCCAAACCGGTAAAAATCAATATTTTGTGAATTTCAGTTCCGCATTTTAAAGCACGTCTTAATAATTATCGCGGACCGTTCGCTAGTCCTTGCCTTTCAGCCGCTTGACTATACACATCTATCCCTTCCTAATTTCATGATATTCCCAGCCAGCCCCCAGTGTCAGCATGATCAGAAAAGTATATGTACATGCGAATGTTTGCTTACTACTGTCGCGGGTTTCACGGTTCAACGACCGAAAGTATCACAAAGGACCAGAAGATAGCATAGAATACGATTTTAAGGAGACTTTTAAAAGCACTGATAAAAAGAATGGCAAGCTCCCTGTGAATAATGAGAGGGGGTGTGAGGGCCATGGTCTAAGACATACACCTGTTTCTTTGTCGATAGCATTTGACAAGTCACTTGCAGACCTACGAAGTATCACTGTCAAGGCTGATCGCACAACGTCATCTCTCAGTTCTGACATCAGCAACACAGAAAAGAAGAAAGGGAGCTTGTTAAAATTTTTTGACAAGCCTGATAGTTGTGAACATCCAAATTCACTGCTTAAACTGGCGCCCAAAGGAGTCATTCGAGGTCTTTCTGGCTTTATTTATCAATTTATCCAGAGTGAGATCAAAGTCATCTCTCAGGCCCTCAAGATACCAAATAAATGTGTGTCCATGAATGTCAGTATTTACAGTCTAGATGACAGAATCCAGAGAAAACTTATGGAGCAAGTGGATGACTATAATCGGTTTGTCGTACTACTTTCGCATCACCCTTTGGATGTCCCCTTTCAGATGCTCCTAGAGTACTTCGCGCAATTGCCAAGGGTTGCTGCTGCGGAAAAGCGCACTTTGATTAAGAATCTTGTATTCCATAATGCGTGGAATGAGCTTTGGGTGTTGATAATTTTAGACAATGCGAGCTTGACGGGTATTGAAGAGGCAATCGATGATGTTATCACTTGTCTCCTTAGCCAAAGAAACTTGGATATTGGCATTTGGCTTGCGCTATCTGCAGCAAAGGAAGTGACCGAATCCAAAAATTTGTTTTCGTTGATAAGCGAGTTATTTGAATACAAATTGCATGTTCCCGAGAAAAAGATGTCCTTATTTGGCCAAATTGGTCATTTTAATAATGTACAGCTGAATGAAAGATTTTACATGGCTTTTCCGGAAAGCACCAGGGATGCGGTCCAAAATTACCCTGACCTAAAAGCATTTGCCCTCATCAAATACGCCGAGCAGTTGCGTCATACGCGTCCAATATCAAAATTTATCATAGAAGCTTGCAAAGCAGACCCGCGTTTAGACCAAGTTCCGGGCTTTTTATCGGTTGTTCTTCGTGAATTCGGAGATTCGCAACTTGTACGGTTTTTCCTGACGAGAAGATCAACGATGCGAAACGAGCTCGATTTATATTATCTCGTCAAAGAGGGCCCCGCAGAAAAGTATTATCAAATTTATTTGTCAATCTGCCATAGTTACAAAAAGAAATACATTGACAACGACTATGTGATAAATCTATTCATGATGAAATCTTATGTCGTTGCACAGGATGTTTTTTATATGGCGATGAAGAAGTTTTACAGACTTATCACGGTCAAAAATTTGAGCCATTTAGTGATTTCTCTCTTGAAACACAAAGAGGGTCGAAATATCTTACGAACCATGAACAGACGCCAGCATGATAAATTCAAAACGATAGTCAAAAACCTCATCAACACACAACAAGATCCACGCATTTTGCTATCATTAGTCGAATTGTCGAGCTCAATGGGTCGCTCTACGATTCGGCAAATACTCAAATCTATTGGATCTGGAGATGGCTATATGGAATTTTTCCTCAAACGCAAATTCACGGAATACAATTTAACTGAGATTTGGAGATATGGGGTCAGAGAGAATTTACTTGATAAAAAAAATACCGGCTGTTTATTCCAAAGAGTGCTCTCGAAGAGCTGGAAAGCGAACTCACATCACAAACGTCCTAGGAATTCAAATAATTGTTTAGGAACGAGCAACTTCCGTGAGCAATACAGTCGCGCGACCGTCGCAGAAAGACGACGGTTAAGGGCAAGATTACAAGCAATGGCGCAGGCACTCTCTGAGGCAGATGCACCTCAGATCGCTTTCACTATCAGTTGCTTGAGGTCATACTTTTATGAAAGTGAGAAGTTTATCTTAATTCGGGACAGTTTCGGTAGAAAGCACATTCTCGATCACTTTGTGAATTATACTATGAAATTTATACATCGATCAAGTATCACAGGCGATGGAGTGCCGAAAATGAAGAAAGTTTTAAAGTTCCTTGAATTTGATTCAACGGAAATGCAAACATCGATTTATGAGTACATGACGTTTGACAATCCCGAGATGTCTTTCGAGATCCTCAAAATGTGCAAAATGAAACCGGCAATCAAGAGCAAACCCATGATAAAAGCCGTCGAGCGCGGAATCTTGACATCGCGTCATTTGGAAAAGCAAGAAAAGCTTCTCTTGTTCCAGAACTTCCAAAGAGAAAAGGCCATGTTGGGATTTGGCAGGCAGATAAATGCACAATCGATGACTCTAATGGGGAACTTGATCTTTGATATCGCACACGAAACAAACGAGGCAACCATACTAAAAGCTTTTATAAACACTGCGTACAGCAGTGGAGTGCCAGCGAGAATAATCAGAAAGTGGACGTCAAGAGTGTGAATCATGGCTAATCCTTGCTATGGACTTGTATAAATTTCATCGCATCCTTTCTGCTTTTGTCGCGATAACGTCTGTTACCGAACTGTTGTTAGTAAATCAGTATAATCAGTATTTCTCCAGACTCAAACGTGGACATACATACCCAGACTCGAACTTGTTGAGGAGATAGATTACAGCTTTTCGCAATTCTCTCTCTCTCAACTTTATTTGGATAGCAACCGATACTATATGACGCCTCGAGGTACCGCTTTGCAGCTTTACTGAGAACGTTTCTCCGCCTGTAAAGCCTTTCTTTATAGTGTTTGACTGAGATCAGGGCTGAGTTTATCCTGCAACCTATGCTCTGAGGTCTCACCATCAACTTCCCTAGGGACCGCTTTAAAAGAGTTCTTCGCTCGAGTTGCATGATGTCATTATCGAGATTTAAATGAACTTTTCTGGCAAGCTAGAGGTTAGTGTCGCTTTTTAGAATCACGTTAAAGTTTAGTGACATACCTGTTTCATGGTGCTCGAGAAAGATTCGTCCGACAGCAGAAAACTCAGATCGGACGGGTCTACAAACTCCAAGCAAAACTGCTTGACTGTCGAGAGACTTGATTCAAAGTCCGTGAGTTCCTTCCGTGAGTCCATGGTTCAATGTACGAAATACCAGTGGCAGTAAAACGCGGAACGTTGAGGATTTGAATCTGAATGTGTGCTTTCGCGCATGTGCGCAGAATCTCACTCGAAACGGCGATCACACAGGACACAACTTTACACACCTGTTGCGTCCCTAGAACTTGTTATAGGCGCTATTTAGTACATCTTCAACTTTTAATCCGAATACCGAATTGTTGTAACGAATAGGAGCTCTCTCCTGCTTTGATCGGAATTTGACAACTTTGAACTCTTGCTTTTCGTGAGAAGGCATTTTTCCGTAACTACTCTCACACATCTTTCGATATGAGGCGATCGCCCGGCGCACTGGCGCTCGCCTTTTTGCGTAAGCCTCTAGATAAGAAGTGTCAAGTGAAGCAAGGTACTTGAAGTAACAATCAAAAACCTTGTCTCGAGTTTTCCACACCTAGACTGTTAGTCCGATGTTAGTCGATATTCAAGGTGACAGAACAGATAACATACCTTTGACACTATCTTTGATTTCTGAGAAAGAACTTTATAAGCGGGTAAAAGCATTTGTATATGTTGGCGGGCCATGATGAACTGATTTCTCGCGCGGTACCGCCTGGTCAAAGAATCGTCAGGCAGATCACACTTCCGAAGTAGATTGATAGACCTAAAGGGAAATTGAGCCCTATAATCTACCGAAGTTTCCCTGTCCAAAGTCAACACAAAGCTGAGAGAAAAGAGTGGCTTTTCGAGCGTCATCGAGGAGTTTGGCTGGTGTTTGTGGATTTCAGCCTTTCTTGTGGGGCGAGAATGTATTCGCCGCGGAGATAAAATTTGCGCGAAATTCAGTGTGTGTGTGATCCTTTCTATTTCTAGCTGAAAATGCCTTGGGTGAGCAATTGAAATTGATCGTAAAGCCGAGTGTACACACTTCCCGCGCTTTTTCCCACAAGATTCGTCTCCACAAAGACGTCACATTCTCTCTCCGACATGTCAAGCTGAAGGCGTTGCTTCAATAAAACAGCAGTCTGCGGCCCATTCTTGAAACAAGGAAGCCCAGAGTCTTTCTGCATTAGGTCAACCAAATTGACCAAATGGCTGTAGTGCTTGCGTAGTGACAAGAAGCAATCTTTGCATAAGTCAACGAAAGTGCGGAAGTATGGTGATTGAGATCCTCCGAGAACCTCAATATACTCACTGGTCAACTTAAATGGGGCTGCCTCAAATCCCACACTGCCAGGAGAATTAGAAAGTATGAACCCGAAATCAATATGAATAATATGCCCTTCGTTATCGAGCATAATATTCCCATTGTGTCTATCCTTTATCTGAAGCACGTAACAAATGACGGAATATGCGGCTAGACTTCTGGCAAAACATTCTTGAGCCCTCTTATACTTCAGGCTCCCCTCTGCTCCATGAATCTTTATGAAATAATCTTTGATTGATGCAACTACCCCCCTAGGGTTTTCTCCATTTTTTATGGACAACTCTGTCATGGCTTTTTTGATGGAATGGACAGAGAGCGCATTATTAATAGTCTCCACTAATCCCGAATTAAAACTAGTGACAATGATTTTCATATTTTTTGTCCAAGCACCGACAGCGTCATTTTTCCAAATGTTCGAAATTACCGATATCAATTGACAAGCGAAAGCTTCTTGTTGCAAATCGTCGCCATTCTTGACGATCACTGAGCAAAGATCCCAGTTAGAAAGGTGACCGAATGGGCTCAGTTTACGAATCCTTGCACGCTTGATTGTCCAGTCTTCCCCAATTTTAAAATCGTTTTCGATTTTCCTCTCTCCGGCATCTGGTTCTGAAGCACCATCATGTACAGCACTGATTTCACGAATTTGCTGATAGTCAATAGTTTCAAACTGGTCTTGAAGTGCTTCCATCGAACAGATAATTCTCGACTTGATCGAAGCTGACTGCTCTGAGTTAGCCTGACCAGACTTCTCTAACTGCTTAAGCATCACTGCGGCGATTCGAATTTGCGCTGAAAGGTCACGTGTCTTTCCGTTCGAGTTATGTATGGCAGAACTATCCAAATCAATTGGGTAATTCTGGGCCAAAGAAACACCTTTGAGATGAGCGGCTATATCTGGGCTGGTGTCTCCCGTCATGTTGGATCTCAAATGATTCAGGAAGTGTGATTTCTGATTTGATAGTGCCACAATTGACACGTCGCCGAGATCAGCCTCATGATCAGAGGCCTTGTGAATGTCTGGTGCAAGGATATCCTCAGAACTTACTTTGAAGTTCTGCAAAAAAGACTCATCTTTCGTCTTAACGTTAGACAAAATACTTTTATTACAATCAGAGGATGGGTCAAAATCCATATCCTCACTCAAGTACTCGATTAGAAGTAAGAATGGAACCCTCTCAGCCGAGTTAAGAACACATGCTTCTGTAACATTGAGTTTTAGAATCCTGTGGTAACGTTTCTGAGGAGAGCTGCTTGGTGGAAAGAGCCGAGGAATATCGATTTGAGATGGAAGCAAAGCGCTGTTAATGATCGATAGCTCGGCTCTTAAACTTGTCAAACGCGCTTCTTTTGGAACTTGTGATAGTCTGGACGATAAATTTTGCAACACCATCATAAATTCAGTTTCCTTCCGGAAATAATTTGCTTTGAGTGCCCATTGGTTACGGTCATCCAGATGTTCATCACCAGCAAAACTCATTTTAGAGTGAGAGGTCAGCAGTGGCTTCGTGATCTCATTCATATGTATAGACTTTGAGCGAGAAGCTGCTTTTCGCGATTCTCCATTCAGGAGATCTGGCATTGAATGAGAAGCCGTCCCCTCGCCTATTGGGATCATTTTAGAAGGCTCAATTATAAGATTCTCTGTGCTGCGCGCAACAGGCTTTCTCGGGTGCAACACTTTGCTCTGATTAGGCCTGCGGTCCTGAGAATAATCACTATTGTAGCATACCTCATCAGCATCACTGTCGAATCCACTAAAGAAATTCTGCAGAGGTCGGCTGTCAACGGCCACAAGTGATTCAGAGTATCTAGCGTGGCCCACCACTGAGAGAGCATTATTATGCCCATCTTTGTCATTGAAGCTCCAGGGTTCAGAAATTTCATTCGGGCCTTTATTCTTCATGGTGAGGTTTTTGGTGAGCGCTTGATGAAAGTTTGCAAGTCGGAAAAGAAAAGACTTCTGCTGTCTGCCTTGAGACACGATCAAGGGTTTGCAATACTGATGAATTTGAGGAAGAGCAAAACTAGCGGCAATAGCAGCACTCATAACAGCAGCTGGTTGAATGTTTTCTCTGAATGTATTAGCTTGATTATCCTCGTGTCTTTGATTGAACATTATGTCTTGTAATTTGTTGATGAAGCTGCGCACGACGTGAAACGAGTACGAGTCTGGTTGGCCTTTTAATTCATGAACATATGCCTGTAAGTTCCAAAAAGCCAAAAGACAAAAGTGTGGGAACTTTTTGCTAAGACTAAGGATCAAGTCATGAAGCGCCATAGATTCACTTTCAAAACTTACCATAATCTGTATCAATTGTGGGATGAAAAACTCCAATTCAGTGTAAGAAAATCCTTCCAACTTTCTAACCAAGACAAACTGGAATCCGATATTTGATCCATGCTTGCTCAATTCATATACACATCTGAAGCAATCAAACTCAGAAGACTTGATGCTCTGTAGGAATTCAGCGTTCATTGTTCCTCATACATGTGAATGAAATTATTTGAGACCAAACCTAGTTCAAAAGGAGTTCTGATCGCGCGCGCTTACTGCACAGGAAGCACTTATGCAAATTCGAATTGGCTCAAGTAAAGTCACGACATTTGAGATCAAAATTGCAATAGAAACAAGCTCATATCATGAGACGGTTTTAATTTGTTGGCGATATCACTCAATGATTTCTTGGGCGTATGCAAGCCGAAAAGAGAAGCTTGGTCTCATAATGTCAATATTCGATCAGCCACACTAGGTAAAAATTTGCGGTCGGATCTTCGTGGATACAACGGCAACTGACCGCCTAGTGCTCTTGTGGATTTTTGCACGTACATCACTTCCCAGGTGGCTTGAAAATACTTCAGATCACCAGAGACTGGCTGATCTTAAACTCGTCGCTATTGTACCTCGATCATTATCTACATTTCTCATCGTCGATGCAATCTTTTATGTCCTGAGAGCAGTTCCTGTCTTGCGCTCTGAACCTCTCGAAATACACTTGCCACTTGGATCTACATCCAATGGTTTGCCTTGCTGCCAATATCTTCAGGGAGAGAGAGTACCGTCGATATTATACCACGTCTCGCAGTTTAGCTCTTTCATTATCAGTCGGCTTATCTCGCGCTTATTTGTTCGATTTGTGGGATTGACGGCACATGTCCGAGCTTTTTGCCTATCCGAAGACTCTTTCTCCTCATGAAACATTTGAAATCATTATTGTTCTTTAAGGGTATATAGTCTTCAAGTTTATAATTAGCTCGCACCTCGAACGATTCGAAGGTAACAAAAATACCGTGACTTTTAGTTTACTAGCTTTAATGTCATATCGTACGCTGCAAAGATCAAGAATATTGGTTTTGGACAAAAAAAAAAAGGCATGCCCCAGACTTGTTGCGAGAACTTCTGTCAACGGATTTGTACTTGATGAATGCTTGAGCAACCTTGCGTGAGCTATCTACAGAAAAAGGCTCCAGTTTAATTATGATACGAGAATGTGTCGAATCCACAATTTTTGAAAACAGCAAAAATGAATCACAGTTTCTCTATAGCTGGCTTTTTGAAGTCATTTCTGTATGTCTGCCCTGGCAAAAATGGCATCACTTTGAAGAGCTGATCCTCCAAAGAAACGGGGTCATCTTTAAAGTTAAAGTCCGGGTAAAGTTCATATTCAATATTGCACGGGATATGCTTCTTTTCAACTGTCCTGAACAACCTTGGCTCGAACTGTAAGCCTTCTTCAGATCTACTCTTGGCGGCCTGCCGCTGCTCATCCTCGACTTTTGCTTTTTCTTTTGCGGCGAGCTCGTGGTCTCTACGGCTCAACGCCTCAATTGTCGGTCCCCACAATCTATTTGATTCTATGTCCAACTGCTCCGCGAGCGGGCGTACTTTTGGTTTCATGATTTTGGATTTGCGGGTATCGTATAATACCTCTTTCAAACCGGTTTTCATGTCTTTGATTTCCATGACTTCATTCCATTTTCCACCAATTGAGTACAATTGTTCTCCTGTATCAGTTTTAGAAATCTTTCCCTCTATAGCATTGTACAGACCAGAAAGTATTCCCTTCACCTTGAACTCGATGCTAGCTTCAACTTGAAGTTTGGGACATTTGATGACCAAGGTATCTCCTAGCTCATATCTAAGCTTTCCAAAAAGAATACCACGACAGTATATATTTGGTTGATTCATCATGTATGTCTCTTCGTGGCGGCCCAAATAAACCTGCCCCCAGCCTTCCATAATGGCAGCTGAAGAGTTTCCAAGAAACTTCGATTTCGGTATAATCGTTCCATCGACTCTAATTTTTCTTTTAGGAATCATATAGAAATAGGATGATTTTGGAGGATGGTGAGAGGTTTGCTCTGATACATAATAAGCGGAAGACCCATCTGAGATATCATCCCAGTAGCAATTATAAATTTCTCCAAGTACTGGATTTAACGGCTTTTTTACAGCTTTGGGTGCTATGTGCCAAGAAGCGAGATACCATTTAGTCATGTAAACAAATCTTTGAATATCATCAGGAGTATCGTCTGCCTGTAACAAAATTTGGGGAATTTGGAAAAAATTAGTGATCCTTTCGAGCATAGACTTTTTCTCCAAAATGAAAGTGGGGAGTGTTATTCTGGACAAATCTGCTCCAAGTCGTAATTGTGAAATAATTCCCATCAAAATTGATTGCCCCTGATTATCGAGCTCATCTAAATCATCAGTATCTTCAACTGGTAGAGTACCCGCTTGCTTACTTTCGCCATCATCTTGATAAGATCTTATATTAAATTTCTCTAGTTTAGAAACAAGCCCCATTGAATGTACTCGAATATCGATATAACTTAATTTAATTTGTATATCAATCAAGCACCCTAAGATAGAGTGCGAGGCACGACTTGCGAGCGCGTTACAAGCTACCGGCAAAATTTACAATTTCGCGATGTGGGCTACGTAGTCTTTGTAAAACTCCCATGAGTCAGCAGACATTAGGTGTGACCCCTGCTGTGTCACTTTCAAATGCATCTCCCTTAGAGATAGCATCAAATGACAAACTCATCCAGGAGCTCAAAAGCCGAGGTTCCTTCGAGAGCGAACAGGCCACCAGAAAGAGAGTTGAGGTCCTAAATACATTTCAAAAAATGACTGAGGAGTTTGTTTATCTTGTTTCGAAAAAGAGAAACATGAGTGACGGGATGTCCAGAGACTGTGGAGGTAAAATCTTCACATATGGTTCATATCGCTTAGGAGTGTATGGGCCTGGTTCGGATATTGATACTTTAGTCGTCGTGCCCAAACATGTGACCCGCCAGGATTTTTTTGAGGTTTTCACCAAATTGCTTAGAGAGCAGCCAGAGCTTGAAGAGATCGCTGAAGTTCCTGATGCCTTTGTTCCAATAATAAAAATCGAGTTTGCAGGAATCTCAATTGACTTGATCTATGCGAGACTTGATCTACCCCGGGTACCCAGGGATTTGACTCTCGAGAACAAAAATCTCTTGCGAAATTTGGACGAGAAAGACTTGAGAAGTCTTAATGGTACGCGGGTCACTGATGAAATCTTACAACTTGTCCCCAAACCAACAGTGTTCAAGCATGCCCTTAGATGTGTCAAAATGTGGGCACAACAAAGAGCCGTTTATGCCAATGTTTTTGGATTTCCTGGCGGAGTTGCATGGGCTATGTTGGTTGCCCGAATTTGCCAGCTTTATCCAAATACTGTAAGTGCAGTAATCGTCGAGAAGTTTTTTCAAATATATTCGCAATGGAATTGGCCACAGCCAGTCTTGCTCAAGCAAATAGAAGATGGTCCATTACAGGTTCGAGTCTGGAATCCAAGGCTCTATCCGCATGACAGACAGCACAGAATGCCAGTAATAACTCCTGCGTATCCGAGCATGTGCGCCACCCATAATATAACCAAATCCACTAAAGACATAGTGATGAAGGAATTGAGGCGCGGCGCCGAGATTACGCAAGAGATTCTGCAAGGAAAATCAAGCTGGACTACTCTTTTTGATCGGCATAGCTTTTTTCATGACTATAAGTTTTACTTGTGTATTGTTGCGGCAACCAAGTCCTCATCCGCTGAGCATTTGAAATGGGGTGGAATGATTGAGAGCAAGCTTCGGCTATTAGTTCAAAAATTGGAAGTTATAGAGGGTATAAAATTGGCTCATCCTTACTTTAAGACTTTTGAGGACTCTTATTCATGTTCATCCGATGAGGAGGTGAATCAGGTCGTGGATACATATGGAACCAAGAGCGGAGAAGAGATTACGAAACGGGTGTCAGTACTCAAAGCCATTAGTAAGGAAGGGGATGAGAATCTTCATGAAATTCACCTCACGAAATTGTTCCTTGGCTTAGATATTTTGGACGGTCAGAAAAAATTGGATATCCAGTATCCATGTGCAGAGTTTTTTGGAATATGCAAGAGTTGGGCTTTCTTCAACGAGCAGATCCACCTCATTCAAATAAAGAATGTCAAAGTCTACGATCTTCCAGATGATGTTTTTGTTGAGGGTGAAGGGAGGCCAAGTAGGCCCACGAAGCGTAAACGGACATCGCTTCAAAATGATGGAAGTAAGCGTCCAAGAAGTGTTATTAATTCTATCTCGAGTGGATGAATTTGAGTCATGCAAATATCCATTCAAGCACCAGCAATATAATTTTCTCTCACAATGCACGTCTCAAGCCCCTTCACCGCATCAATAGAGAAGCAATATATTGAGTTTGACGCATCAAAATTTAATCATTGTGAGTGCTATATAGTAGTTCTTTGGCCCAAACCATGAGCGTATAGCATCTGCTCTACATTGCCGATACAAATCCTCTCCCCTTGTAGCACCACCGAAGGTCTCCTAAGTTGTCCCTGACCCCCATTTCCTTGAAATACCTTCCAAGCCACCTCCTGAATGTCCGCTATGCTTAATTTTTTGATCTTTCGAACCATTTCATCTACACCTATGACCTTGTTCTGACATTGTACTTGCCTCCCAATGTCTTCAAGAGCAGCTAACTTGCTTTCCACGTTCATCAAAAGCGAGGATACAAGTTGATTCCTGGCTCGTGTAAACTCTTGCGTGGTTATTCCGCCAAGCTTGGGGTCAGACTCCATGATCTTGGCGAGCTCGTGACACACTACCTGAGTCATGTGTTCAGCGTGCTCAGTGTAGCAAGATATAGTTATGCCAAAAAGCCCAGTGTCTATGTGAGCGTGGTTGAAGGCCATGCAATTCTCCACGAAAGGATATTGATTCAAGACTCTGAATAAACGCAGAAACATTCCCTTTCCGGGTCCTCCTGCTGAAAAAGACAGGCCGCCGCCCAAAAGCTTTTGCAAAACTGCCAAGCAGTACAAGTCGGAACTTAAAAGCCCCTGAGTCTCAAAGGCTATCTGCATATGAACAAGTCTTGGAAGATTCGCGAAGCGAGGCTCCTGGTATGGTAGGCATATCTCGCCTCCCTGGTATACGGCTGGGGGGATCTTCAGGAGCACTTTGCTCGAATGCCCTTGCCAATTCCCTAAAAGAGTATCGGCCATACGAACGGCTTCCTTATGATCGACTCCCACCATGGCCAAAACGACATTTTCTGGTGAATAATGTGCCTCGTGAAATTCTTTAACATCTTTTATGGAGATATTAGAGAGAGTGTTCAAATCTCCGTATAATGGCATGCCCAATGACTGTCTAGAATAGGCAACTTCATGCAAAACCTCTGGTAATAGAGCATCATGCTTATGAGAGAGTTCCTCGAGCTCATAAGCTGCAGTAATTTTGGCTTCTTCAAATTCCGCAAGGCTCAATTGAGGCTCTCGAATTGTTTCGGCAAGGCACTCGAGCATTTTTCCAACATCTTTGTTGAAGACTGAAGCCTGATATAAAATCAGCTCTCGTTGAGCACCACACATGTAGTTTCCACCCAATCTAGCTAGTTTCTCCATCATCTGTATCCCCGATTTTTCAGATGTGGATTTCCAGGCCATCACATCAAGTAAATGGGATATGCCACTAGTTTCTTTCGTTTCAAACCTACTTCCCGCATTGACGTATGCACCCAAAGCACTAAAGTGACCAGGGGTGGAATCTGTGACTATACGCAAGCCGTTATTCAACGTACTTATGTCTATTGGTGATTTCCATGTCGAAAACAATCTATTCCTATTCTTAAACTTTGACACAAACATTTTCGACTGAGTTGGATTCAATACATGGGCACGGGTCTAGACTCAACGGGACAGCGCGAGCGGCCACCACCCATCGCATCGCTTTTCTCTGTACAGAACGATATATTCGGCGCGATCGTCCGAAAATAAGTACGAGCACTAGCGAACGGTTCCGTTATTTCAAACCCACTAAAGCTCTTCACAAGCATGTGAAGTTTAATGAGTATTTGATCAAGATCTAGTCTTGAAATTTCATTGCTGCACCTACTTCAGTCAAAAAGTCTGACACACGCGCATAAAATTAGAAAAGAAACTAGAAGTCAACGAAACGAGCTTCAGGGTGATAGAACACCGGGCACAGCCAATACGCTTGACGTATCCCATCCCACACACTTTCATTTCCACGCTTCATAGTCTGTTCTGGCACAATCACTTCCGTGAATTCACAGTTCAACCCATAATTCTGTAAATCGATCTGAACAAGATTCCGATAAACATCGTAGACAACTGGGCGATCGGCTCCTAGCCCATTGAAGAAAGAAAATACCCCTTGAGGCTTCATCAACCCGACAACATAATCCAAGAGCTCTAGTATGTCCAGATAGTGCTCAGAGAATGTATCGTAGTATATTCCATTAAAGTAAACCTTACCAGAACTCAAAAGTTTGTCCAACTGATCCTGCCATCTACCTTCAAGTATTATAACATTGGGTCGATTATACCAGCCTTCGTCTTTAAGCTTCTTTAAAACCTGGGGGTGCGCCTCGCATATGTAATGCTTCGTGGGGTTTCGAGCCGAGATCATGTCATCTATTATTCCCATTCCAAAGCCGATATTCAAAATATTGACTTCAGAATCAACAAGGCCCAGATCCACAAAAGATCCTTTGAATAAGGATTCACAACCTAATTTCATAAGATCACGTTCCCACTCCATCATGACACCATCTTGCTTGTCTTTTGTCAAGAGCGATCCATTCTTGTACTCAAGCTCGGATCTGAGGTAAGCATCCTGGTTGTATGATGGATCATCCGAAGACGATTCCAAAGGGATTTTGCTCGGCACATCTTGAACTTCTTCATTGACATCAAGCGGTATGATAGAGCACCTCTCCTGGCTCAAAACGAGATCTTTTTTTGCCTTAGAATGTGTCATCTCTTTCTGTGGGGCGTCGTCTACTGTTTGATGGTGTAAGTCATCAGTATCTGACACAAATTCAACTTCGAGTTCATTAACCCTGCGCAAGAGAAGTTCAGCACGAACTCCTGCTTCCACAATCTGCTTATATAGTATGGTACTTTGAAGACCTTTTCTGTGTAGGATACATCCAGGCGTTTCCAAGTTCGCATCAATTAAGCACCATCCAGCACCATACTCCAAAAGAATCGATACCATTTTACTAACACATTCTAACTCCAGTTCAGAGTAGTCTGGGGGTAAATGAGAAAAAATCAAATGCAATGGAGTGGTTGTCGATGATTGCTCTTCGTCATCTAAACCACTAGTGTATTTCAATGCCTCCTCGATGGTATATGTGGCGGGGATACCCGCTTGTAGAAGTGACTTTAGATTTTCAACATATGCGTCCCCAATAGGCCGTACACTAAGCCGGCACAAGTCATGAAGACTCGACATAATATTAATGATGACGCGTTTCGTGGTTGTAAAAACCTTGAGTTTCCTTTCTTCACTTGATGACAGAATGAAGCTACTTCTTTGTTTTTTCAAGTGATGGAGAAGATGCATTGCATGAGCGCGCGTCCGATGTTCCAATCAGGCATGTTAGTAAATAGTATTTTTCGCGAAATTTATGTTTTTGTTATAAAACGGCCTAGTCTAGAGGTACTAGAGGGGAGTATATGTATTGTTGGTTACGTTTAGGACTATCATTAGTTAAGGCTTGACCTCCCAACTACGGGACGTCCGTATGGGCGCCCTCATTGGCCGGTACGCACTCGGGGTCGTGCGGTGTCTTGGGGCACACACGACCCCTCGGGCTGCTGCCTACCGCTGCACTACGCAGGCTACGTGTGGGCCCAGGGCTGAAGGCCCTGTGCCAGGTCTACATCATAACAGTTTTTTTATCCTAAATATATTTTTTCTGGTAGCATAAAAAAATATAAAAACATCCTGGAAAAAAAATTTTTTTAGCACAAGCTAGTAGAAAATATATTTTTTTCTCAAAAAATATTCAAGCACTTTTATACATGGCGAAGCGTGCTGTTCGAAACCTGAGAGACCTTCTAACTGTTCTGGGGCTTGCGCCCTATTTACAATCCAAAGGCTCCAAGACAGTGACTATAAGACAGCTGGGTTCACAATACCCTGTGTGGAACATATCTTAGATTTACTTGAGGGTTATAACACTACACAGTTCAAGGAGACTCAACCCTCACTAGCTGTGGGGGTTCTGAACGCGTGTGCCAAATTACTCAAATATTACAATATTTAGTCTTGTAATATCCAACCCCTAAAAAATCTTTATATCGCGACAGTGCTTGATCCTCGGTTGAAGTTTGACATTCTCAGGGCACATGGCTTCCAATTTACTGTTTCAGATGCTGTTCAAGAGCTTATTTGAACTCTTTCACAAGCACAAGACGGAGTACGAAAAGAGGCAGAAACTTCCATTACTTGCAAAAAAAAAACGAAAACCCAGTGATGGCTCAGATCGATATCCAGCCCCAAATATTTTCTTAAAGAGCAAGTCGATCGCAGAGGAAAACGAACTAATGAGGTATTTAGACGAAATGATACAAGATGAGGATTGTAACGTTGCACAATAGTACAGATCTCGAAGAGCTACGTTTCCCGTCATCTATAAGATGGCAGGAGACATTTTATGTACTCTAGCGATGTCCTCACCGCCTGAGTCACTTTGCTCCGGGATGAAGTGCATGCTTACGGACGCAAGAAGAAGATCACCACCAGAGGCAATTAAAATGTTGGCAATACTAAAGTCGAGGGGCGTTATTCGGGATCCAGACCTTAATGGAATTCATCATCAGGTAGAAGAAGAAGGCCAAATCACGATTGATCAGAGTAATTCGCAGACCTATACTTTTAGACTGGGATCAAAGAGCCTTTGACTCAATTGAGGGAAACTCAGATGATGAGCTGGACTCGAGTGATATATACTTTCTGTATGATGGAGATAGGAGGAGGAGAATCACGGAGACTCCGAAGCTGGTGATAAGCTGGACGAAGAGCCTATCTGTATTTGGAATTTGATCAAAAAGGGATCAAATATACGAGCCTTGTTTGGACATTCTTGCGGTTTTGATCGGTTGTGATATGGCGATTTTTCGCTCTCCGGTATTAGTGTGCAGGTGCACCTTCTGTTGTGGTGCATACGCAATAAACCCGTACCTCACGTTGCCGCCCTGGACAACATGTGATTCGGAGTGGAAGCAGAACACACAGAATGGTTCCACAGCAATCTCAGGACTCTCTCCTGAGCTGGCTGCTGATACTTCTTTAGAGATCACAGAAGCCTGACTCTGAGGCTACTGAGGATGCTTGACTCAGATTGGTAT
>JAKTWD010000142.1:0-17583 GCA_030581935.1 Metschnikowia corniflorae | reverse complement strand
CTCTGAGACCACGGTTGAAACTGTGAGCCACAGACCAGGGTCTTCCATCAACACCACTTTAACGCTCGCCCTGAGCCATACAACTTTGGACTCTACTACAAGAATTCAAGTTAGTACTGAGTCTGCCACAACCCCTTCGGTGTCTCTGGTGCATTCGGTGTCCACTTTTGAAGGCGGCTCTCCAGCTCTGTCTTTCTTGACAGCGATATTGATTGGCCCTCTTTTGGCTATTCTTGCCTAGGCTAGTTATGTCACTTGATATCGATTTGGGCTCATCCATTGATTTGGTGAGCATTTTAGCCCATTCATCTGATCCCCGTACCTGATCAGAAATATATATCAACGGTGCGATAATTAGTTCACGTTTATAGAACTTCTTTGTTAATTTCGATCCAAATACTTTACAGTGATAGATTATTTATAAGCTTGATTAGTGTTCTTTATGAAAGTGATTTTCAATTTCAAAAGAGGTAACAAGTACGTGTGGCACAACTTTACATCGACAACATTCGTGCAGGCATGGATCAATCAAAGCGCTCGCAATATTGCAACATTGCAACAATTATGACTTTTGAGTGATTTATTCCAGTTACATAAACTCAGGAGCTAGTGACCACTACAAACAGACTCTTACAGTATGAGACGGTTCTGGGAGCGAGTGCAGAATTCAGCTCATCGTGACTCATTCATCGACCCGAATTTGCTGCAGTCAGCATCTTTTGACAGACTTGAACGAATCGGTAATATTTTAACTTGTCAAAATGCTGAGCTCTCCTATTGATTTCCATCAGTATTTGGAACTCATTGTGAAATTGGGAGGAACACGATATACCTGCTGTCAAAGTGGCACCGCTGGTACTACACTTCCGTCTGGATTGACTGAAACAGTTTTCTTCACCTCGTGGCACATGATTGTTTTCGTGAAATTTGTCTGTATCTTTGATGGACGATGCTCGCAGGATACCTGGACTTTGTGATCCTTGCATGAATTGTACTTCACATCGCCTGGCACGTATGTGACTCACACACTTTGTGAAAAGTTTCAATACTCAATTCATCACGTATCTTTTGAGAGGCTATGCTGAAAAATTTGGGACAATACAGGATGCAACTCCTTTATTATTCCTTGTTGAGATCTTCGAGGTGAAGTTGCGCCGCAATAATTACACAGCCCGGATTTCACCACAACATCCTAAATTTTCCATTCTAACAACAATCATCAATTGGCAGTTTCAGAATTGAACACAGCAATTTTGGAGCCACGCATATCAACATGAAAGCTGGAATATCCAGAATTTTTGCGCCATAGCTGTAGAGTCGAATGAAGCAAGCCCGTGCTCCGTCGCTTGGCTATTCACAAGCTTCGTCTACTATATAAGGGCCTTTCATTCCCGATATCCGGCTGTTGCAATCACAACAATGCAGTTATTTCTCACGATACTTTTCATCAACGCCATAGCTTGTGTGCTTCTGGTCAATGTGAACCCCTCGGCTTTCCAAGCACTGCTGGCTCTATCGCATGGTCATGGCTCCCAAAATTCATCTGATATCGACCACAGCTACTCAAGATACCAAATGACAAACCCGAACATGAAGGCACAAACAGTGGCGGAAATGGAAGACCGTTTCAGTAGCTTTGTGAGGTATTTAAAATCGTTCATTTCAGATAAAGGCTTGGACTTACACAGGTTCGAAAGTGCTGCCTACATTACCACACGAAAGTTTCACCATATTCTCAGCGAAGCAGAAAAAGTGTTCCCCTCCTCAAAACTTTCCCGTCAGGTGAAACACTCAACGCATATGTATAATGCCATGTTTTACGCGGCGGAGGTATTGAAAATGTATCAGTCAGAAACATTGGGCCTGCATCTAGTCCGAAGTATCACTCAGATCAATATGATGCTTTTGAAACTTTTCAATGCGTGTGGAGGCTCCGACATAAGATCCCAGACGCCTCGTTCGGTGGCGAACTTGAACAATTCTGTGGATTTTTTGCAAGACATATACACCGAGTTGCCCAAAACTTCGGTCCATATCAACCCATGGTTCGAGGTCCAGTGTGAGATTGCAAGATACCAGATTCTGATGTTGGCGAAGCACCTCTCGCAAAAAGATCATGCAGTATCTGATTGTTTTGAATCCTACCACGCTTTAAATACTCCTCATATAGAGGGTTTAGGTGATTGATGTGAATGCTTGAGATTGTGTGTCGCTCAGGTTTGGATAGAATGTCATAATACCGTCGCGATTGATAATTTGAGAGATAACATGTCAGAATACAATTAGCTATATAAAAAATAAATGTGATGCCAATACGCGTCGTACCGTATTCTCGGCTAGATCGCGATTTATATAAAAGGCTGTGTGTCTTCTGAAATGAAGTCAGCTGCTTTTACCCATTTCAATCTACAGTGCTATGAGATCTAGCTGAACCCGAGAGAAGGACTTTGGAGCCTATTGATTTGATCAAACAAGTGACTTGAAAGAGACTATCGGACTAACAGCTATACCGTACAGAAGACCAGTATTGTGGTCTTTATTGTAACACGATTCGTAATTACAATTACAATCTTTTTTCATCGTAATCGTAATGACGACTATCGCATTCGTAATTGCGACTCGTATTACGCGTAATCCGAAAGTCGTGTCTTGGCTAATAATTTTAATCAACCCTAATATTTGGCAAACGGAGCCAGCCACGAGAGCAAATTTAGATGTCCGTATAATCTATTAGTAGTCAAGATACTTTGCGAGCCCTTCGCAAGCTCTAGAGATTGACTCGACGTGTGAGAATCGAGCTGATGAAGTTGCCTTCTTGAAAGTACCGCAACGAAAACAACTCGGATCATCCGTCGAGCAATCCTCTACTTCCCAGCATTCCATATATGTCACCTTTGTCTGCCTATACGAAATTTATATTACTCATCTGATTGTGAATTCTGTGGCACAGGTTTTCTCAGAAATCTCCTCAACAATAGTATCTATTGCGAAATATACTGGCAGGTCGTGCCTATCCATTGTTCACCTCATCTTACCTTACCAACAATGGGCACCACCTCCCTTTAACAGCTGTGATTTGCGCTAGATGGCGTCTAAACTTTACTATATAAACAGAGAAGATTCTCCCTCATCAGGATAATCTGTTCTTTACTTAACTACTTCACTCTTCATAGAATGACTGCTACTGTTACTTCTACTGCGACTCACCTCTCCGAGACTCCTCCTACTGATGCCTCCTCATCTGAGACATCACGTAACTGGGCTACTGCGGTTGCAGAGTGTTCAATCATGAGGATCATTCACATGATCCTCCCGTGGAGCCAGTGGTACAACGGTTCGACTCCTCACCACTGGCTATGGTTCAACAGTATCGCTGATTTCATCTTATCGGTGTCTTCATTTTCACTCTCAGTGTCCACCTCCTCGTTCTCCATCCGATCCCTGCAACTCTTCTCAAAACCGGGAAGCTTACCTATGTGTGTGAGGAAAACCAACGTTTTGATCATTTCTGATATCAATTTGTTTCTCTTCTTTGTTACAATATGTTTGCAGAGAATGAAGTTTCAGATAGTGCTGACATGGAGAAGCCCACCATCGGTGCTATATTGTCTTTGACTAAAATAAAGCCCTTTGCAATTTACGAGTTCGTAAGTTTCGTAATTTTTGAGTTTCGTAGCTCGTAGTTACAAAATGACATGCAATCATGATTGTAATATGTTTTCCAAAATTCATCGTTAATAGCTATTACGATTACGATAATTACGACGAGCTCCTGTCAGAAGACTGCATCATTTATTTTGGACAAGAGCTTGCAGAGAACGATATTTGTTTAATTCGAGTCTGGACTACAGCTCATTGCTTATTCTCAAATTAAAAACCGAGGTATTTTGGAAAGGCTTTGTAATTATTGGGATTGGCAGGACTGATTCCAGAAAGACCAGCCCCATGCTTATGTGCAGGTCATTTACCCCAGCAGTTTAGGCCCTGACGAAATTGGATTAAATCTTCTCAGAATTCAATTATGAGTGGTTAAACTTACTACTCGAGTCAGGCTTACCTGACTTCTGTGTTTGTGTTTAGGATAATAGTCTTTGGGGGTGTGCAGAGTAAGTCTTGTTTCTTGTGCTTTTATTGGCTGCGAAGTAGGGCTATGAAGATAGTAGAGCCTGACGATCAGCTACTTTACGATTGTGGTTAGACTCTCTTTAGTCACATATTTTCAAATTCCAAATCCAACAGAGAGTCTTCTGGCGAAACGTATCGGCAATGCCAGAAGTATGTGCAAACAGCCGAATCCAGACTTCTTTCCATGATTGAGGCTCGGAAGGAAGGCGTATGAAAGGTCCAGAATGCAATGAGACACTTACAAAGAAATTGACCTTGTAATCTGTATACGCTTATCTTCATGACACTAGAAGGTCAAATTGATATTCACATTCAAAAGCAGATAACATATTGCCCGCTAGCCTCTAGTAAACGTATTATTATAAGGATCCTTCTCACGGTGATACACACTCTTTGGTGCGAGCGGACTACAACAAAATGAGTCGGGAAAGTTGACTGATTTTCTTCTCTTCAGTTGTCAAAAGGCCTTTTAATTGTCAGATGCTTGATTCAGAGGCTGACGAAGAAACGAGTAATTCATTCTCACGTCAACGTCCAACACCTCCAGCGCGGACACTCCCAGAATTTTGCAGCCACACAAATTGTCTCATAAAGCTTGATGTCAGCAATGCCACCAGTTCCCACTCAAGAATCCTCAAGATGTGGAATGAAATTAATGTGAGAATATCGCTCTAAGAATTTGCTCGAAGGTTGTAAAGCCTAGCTCTCTCGGCTTCACACATCGGGAGTGATGGGGACAAAACTGAGGATGTAGCGAAGAACTTTGAATTATCCTACTAATTTAACATTTCTGGTTTTTGAGTGCACCGAGTTTATGAATCATACGGAGATTCACCTTGGTGTCAAATTCTCTTAGTAGTGGCATCGAGATGTTTTGGATAGACACAAAAGGCTCCGACTCATGAGACTATCGGAAAAATGATACAATACATTTTGGTGGAACTACTTGGGCGCTATTTCTATTGACTAGCTTTTGAAGTTTGTTATGATTCACTAACAGAAACTGAACCATCAGCTGGGTTTAGAAAGCTGTCCCAAATTCGGTTTTTAGCCTTAAACTTGATTACTTGTACATGATTTCTCGGGAGCCATCATTATAATCTCATGGTCAAAAAGTGTATCTTCCGAACATTTGATTCGTATAGTCAAGCTTTTGAGGAAAGCTCCCGTTTTCATACCAAAACAAGAACAGTTGTTCGTTGAGCGTCTTCCCTCAAAATATCAAGTCAGTGTCTTCTTATTAGGCTGTTTGACCATCTTTAACTTTGGGAAGTACTCATTGCATTGGCAGCTTTCGCGTACTGCTATTTGGTGTAAAATAAACTTGGCCATATCTCTGAAATCAATACAGCTAAGTCCTGTAGTTCGGATCTGATTACCAATACGAGTTAAATCTGCGATTAATACCAAACTTGCTTCTTTGCAGTACTCATACGTAGATGCCTGGGGCATGTGAGCGTTGCCATAGCTAGCACCGACTCGAACTTCCACTTAGTAGCATTGCTGCTTGTTACCATACATTTAGCACCCACACCTTTATCCCTCTGGGGCGATTTCGGGAAAGTACTGGTAACAGAGAAATTCCAAACGTCTTTTCATGGCACAAAATCTATCTTCCTTGTCCTCAATTAGGCTGGCTGTCACTCCACGCGGAAAGTGAGCAATTTAAAGCCCTCGATCCGTCGCTTTTGTCGGAAATCAAACATCAATGGAACCATACCCTTTCTCTCGTCTGGGTCAGCAAAACTTTTGCCTAAAGCAAGATTAAGTTCATGTTTAGCTAAACTTCGATCTCGTATGAGTCACCGTTTTGAAAAGATCCTCAATTTTTCCCAGTTCCGGCTCTTTTCTCGACTCAAAAGTGCTCCAAATTGCTGTCAAGTAGATGCCATCATTGTTTCCCGATGGCTTTACGAAGCTTTGAGCGAGAATTACGCCAAAGTATCCGTAACGAGGTCACAAAAGTTATTCCTTTCAAAGTCTCATTAAGATAGCTCCAAATGTCAAAGGAAACCTGAAAGAACTGCGGATGATTTTTCAGTATCGAGGTCTATGTCCAAAAGAAAACTAAGCACCCACGAACGATGTGACTATGGTTGCAACAGAGAACTTAGGTTCAAACTCAGTGTCCTCTGTTTTTCTTGAAAAAAAAATCAATTGTATTATAGGGGGCTCCCACCCGAAGCTACAAAATCAAGGAGGAGTGGAAGATATGCACTACTATAATCAAAGTTACGCATGTCTCCAGCAAGACTCAAACCAGCCTGCTCCTAAGAGACGGCGGAACCAGAAAGGGTTTACTTGGAACAGGCTTTATAGTGGTTTCTCAGTGGCTGTACTAAACCTACGTCCATTTGATTACTATATGAGCTTGCCTTTCAACTCACACTAAGGGCCAGGCCAAGACCTATTCATAGTTCAACAGGCTAATGCCCCGACCCCGCGAATGGAAGATGTAAACAGGAATGAAGGTCTATTTCTCATGGACAATGAGCATACCCGGACAATGGTGGGTCCGCCTCTGATCCTTTCCCTAAGTCAGAAGACCAGGAAACTGGGCTAGACTTAAACTGAGAGGAACTTCACGCAGCTAATCAGCGCATATAGCACCCTAGTCGAAATTGGGTCGCTACACCACAGACGTTCGACAGGCAGGTGTACACACAAGACACATGCGCTTACACACCTGCAACCAGTGACGTGCAAACCAGCGTGCTTACGTGATTTGTACGTTTTGGTACGGAATGTACGATAATTTGATGCGTATTCGTACCGTACGCCAAAATTTGCCACGGCACAATGCGCGTACAACCGGGGTACACTCTGTGGCGTACAAGCCAGCCAAATTCCCTATAAAATGTGTACCATACCAAATGGGTGCTTCACCGTTCAGTTAAAATATAGTTTTGCATGTGTATGTGAATGACGTTTGAGGTTCAGCAGTATTTAAATGGAGGATTCACGAGTTCACCTTCCAGATACGTTTGTGACCATTGAAGAGTCATTAGCCTCTTCATCATCTTCGACGTCGTCCGACGCCAACACAATATCCTCTTCCCTTTCACCCTTATTCTTTTCTTCATCTTTGAATAAGTCATTGTCTTCATTTGTGTCCGCGTCGAGTTCTGAAATATCCTTACCTCGGGTAGCCCCCAAAAATATAAGAATTGCTATCATTCTTATAGTTATTTCCGGGAGCTTATTCCTTATTTCTGTGTGAGAAAGAAGAGATTCCGCAGGTGCCGACATAGCAAAATAGCAGGCAATCTGGGATATCACGGGATACAAATCCCTTCGGCTTCTGAAAAAGGGTCTTGCTTTCTGCGCTCAATTGGCTAATTAAGATACCTCTCTATCTCGTGCTCAGTGGTCATATCAGCTTCCAAATCTGAAGAATCATACGTCTCAATGCCATCAGAGGGATCACGTGGCTCCTCACTGGGACTTTTTTTCTTGTACTTTTCCTAAGTTAGGCAGATACTGAGAATAAACTTCGTAGAAGTAATTTTTGATCGCTTGAACTTTCTGCTCCTGTACACCAAATATTTTGAAAACCTTCAACTTCCGTCGTAATTTTGGTACGATAGCAAGGTAGTATGGTTTGAGGCGGTCGATGGTTTCGTCATGTAGTAAGGTACTGAAAGATCTTGCTTTTGGCATCTCGTAAGCAAGTCTGAGCAGCGCGACGCGTTCAGCAAGGCACGCGATATTCAAAAGATGAACGCTAGCCCGCAGTGCTGACAGCGCAGGCAATTCGTCGGACCACACTTCTTTTGCCCCAACAAACATGGATAACAGCAGCTAAAATCATACCAAGTACAGTGAAACTTGGGAAAGCCGGACGCTTTGTAAACAGGATCTCGCGTTAAAACGGAAAGCCGCACGAAAAAAAAAAGTGCGCATAGTTAAGGAATTTTATTATGAAAAATAAACTTGGATAAGGCGCGATTCTCTTTATTGGTTAAAGAGGACAATTTTTCCAGAAATCCCGCTTAAAAAGAAAAAGGCTCTTTTGAAGGCGAAATCGGCATGGTCAAGACCCAAAACTTCGTGAGATTGTTGCAAACATGCATTAAAACCATTCCCCCCTGCCTCAGGTCGCGTAGCCGTGTGTTCACCCGCAATTCTGCTCGGATTTTTATGAATGATAGTTCGGATTATGGACAAGAGGAGAATCCTTAGCCAAAGACAAAAAAGGAAGCTCAAAAAGAGATATATGGACGCTCATTGAAGTGAAAATGTAATTTGTAAACAGCTAAAATGACAAACATCACTAAGTTCCTCGCTATTCCAAATCTTCTAGTGAACATCCCTATAACAGTGGTGTATAGCTCTCGAGGCCCTACATGCAAGACAAAACTGTAATATGCAGTAAAACAGTGGTCTATATACCAGAATTTCCTTCTTTTTTGGATAAGGAGTACAAAACGACGATTATATTTAGGTCCGGCTTATCCAAGTTTCACTGTATGTATTAATGTACCTGCATATTAACCTCGATTTCTGCACGGCGTACGTACGCTGTGTACGGAGCTCCCTCCCAGTAATCGTACGGTTAGCCAAACTCTACGCGTACGAGAGCGTACGCTATTTCCTCTTCAGTGCCTGCAACAATACTTGTAGTTAGTATGCAAGCGCTTGTGTCTCGTGTAGTACACCTGCCTGTGGAACATCGGTGGTTTAGCGACCCAATCTCGACTAGGGTGCTATATGCGCTTGAGTGCTTGTGTGAAGTTCCTCTCTAATTGAGTCTACCTTAATTTCCTGGTCTCCTGACTTATGAAATGGACGAGGGAGACGATCCTAAGCTATTCTAATACACGAATAGACGTAGGCTTAGTACAACTACTTACCGAACCACTATAAAACCTGTTCCCGTATATACTTCTTTGAAAGAGGACACGGAGTTTGAACTTGAGTTTTTTGCAGCTGCCGCGGTCAAATTACAACAAAACTCTTACCTGCATGGCGGAATAGTCCTCAATGTGGGGACGATATCGGATGCGGGCATCGTTAAATGCAGCAGTATGTTTCTCTTTGTGATACTATTTGGATTCGAGTCATACTAGTTTAATAAGCTCTGTAGATTTGGTGAAGAAGAGTGGAAAACGGTTTATTTTGCACGGCCGGCCGAGCGCCGGCGTTCTTGGTCACGTGACTATGCTGTGATGTACATACTAGCATGGTCCTCACCGCGGTCAATAGAACGGTGGAACCTATATAAGTACAGTAAAACTTGGATAAGCTGGACCTAATTATAATCGCCATTTTATACTCCTTATCCAATAAAGAAGTAAATTTCGGTGTATAGACTTGTTTTCTCTGCATATTACACTTTTGTTCTGCATGCCTGGCCACGAGCGCTATATGTACACCACTATTATGGGGATGTTCACTAAAAAGATTTGGAGTATTCACATCAAAGAGAGAAAAACTTAGTGATATTTGATATTTGAGCTATTTGAATCTTTCCATTATGACTTCAATGATAGCCTATATATCTCTTTCTGAGCCTCCTTTTTCGTCTTTGGCTAAGGATTCTCCTCTTGTTCATTATTCGCACTATTACTCATGAAAATCCGAGCAGAATTGCGGGTGAACACGCGGCTACGCGACCTGAGGCAGGGGGGAAGGGTTATGATGCATTTTTGCAACAATCTCACGAAGTTTTGGGTATTGACCATGCCGATTTTGCCTTCGAAAGAACCTTTCTTCAAGCTGGATTTCTGGAGAAATTGTCCTCCTTAACCAATGAAGAGACTCGCGCCTTTTCCTAGTTTTTTACCCATGGTAAAATTTCTTAACTATGCGCATTTATTTTTTTGCTTGCGGCTTTTCGATTTAACGCGAAATCCTGTTTACAAAGCGTCCGGCTTTCTCAAGTTTGACTGTGTAGCGTCGGTTCTTTTCTAAGTACTACTGTGCAACCTGTTATAATTAAAAAATGATGTAAAATTTTCTTATATGTGATGATTCTTTAAAATAAAAGGAAAAATATTATTATCTTTGTGAGAAATTCGTCACCATTTTGCTTTTGTAAGCCGAAGATATCAGGCATGTTTTCCACTCTACTCCGGCTACTTCATGTTGAACGAGTCCGGTTCTCTTCACCAGGCTTAGCATCTAAATTTTTGAACTGAGTGCTGTTCGAAACACCGACGAAGGTTGAATTATATGTCAAATGTAGCCAGTGAAAAGCATTTATTGCAGCTTCCACATATATGAGAGAAAAAGCTACATCATTTTAAGCGACACGCCAGTGAAAGAATCAAAGGCTCTGTGTAACCATCTTATCAGGAACCATTAATCATGCCTATCTGGTGTCAGTGGTAACAGCCATTGCTGCAGAATGTCAGATGGGGCCCTCAGGTGTGTATTGCACACCCGTACACCATCAAGTGCGGCGCCATAGGTGCTCGCTTTAATTAATCCGCGCTCAACTAATACAAGAGGTCAGCATGGCAAAAAATGTGCCTTGATTCGATAATCTGGTTAAATTTTGTCCTGAAATGGCTGGACGATTATTTTTGATTGTTTCAAAGATATCTGTGGTACTTTCTATTGTTTTTGCTTCAAACTCGATTTATCTGGACTGTTTTTTATTTTACTTTTCTACCCATCGGCACGAAAGCGCAATAAGCAAACATAACTTTAGGTGGCATGGTATATTTAGAAGTTCTCGAGGCTTTTTTTTTGGCCGGAAACCAGCGAGCTAACCAGAAATTTTATCATGAAACTCTTAAAATGCGTAAAATGCTAGTGTAAATCATAATATTACAGACAACTCAGTCAAAATGTTGCTGATATTTTGCCTGTTTGGTGCGTGCTGAGCATATAAATCTCAGCTCGAATTACCGTGCTCACACCTATGGAGGTCGTCCATAATACCCGAAACACATACGGCGATCTCGAGTATTACGTATTACATCGGATTTCCCAGAGTGGGCAACTTTGCAAGCTCTCGCCAAGTGTCGAGAAGGGATTGCGAATCAACTCGTTTAGTGCGGTGCATACAAATGCATAGTGTGGAAGCCCTTTTCCGCGGCCACCAGAATTGTGATGCATGGTCTATGGCCAAAGAACAAACTTCAAATGAAGAAGAAATCTGTAATTTAAAAACTCTATTTCTATTGTGTACTAATCTTTCAAAAAGACCTCCCCATCACGACTCCAACACATGGCGAGAAGATGCGTTGTGAGCAATGATGACAAATTCCGTGATTCCGTCATTTACTCTATATATCTTTGTTTTTGAAAGTTACTTTACCAGCCAAAGTTATACGATCTAAACTAGCTCAGCCATGCCTATCAGAGCTGTGTCATTCAACTCACTCTCAGTTTTAACGTGCTGGTAAGTTTGAAAAGATCTCATTCATGCGACTGTGTAGCGATGCAAACTCATGAAACTTTTGATAGTAGATGAGCCTGCAAAAGATCTCTTTTCACCTTTCTCACACTTTGTCTGAATTTGAATACTGGCCGGTTAGCTTATTGTACGCTTTCCTTGACGAGAATTGCCTCCGGCCAAAACAGGTGCTGAAAAACTGACCTTCTACACACTGATGTGAAGACATGATACTTACACGCACCCCCACCAAAACACCTACCTAACCTGAAAACAACACAGTAGAGAAACAGTGCACGAACATGATCGCTTTTTATTGATTATGCACGCTGGAGTTGAGCCGTGAGAGACAAAATCTTTCTTGTTATTTGTATAACTAACTTTTATTATGCGCCAGAAATTAAGTATAACGTTTGATTCTACTGGGGACAGTCAGGAAACCATCAAGATGCTGGTCCGATTCGGAGGGGGCATTTGCCGACGCTCGCATTTCAATTGGGAACCAAAACGCACGTGTTTGGATTATTCCTGTGTATCGCATTTTTTCTGGATTAAAACAACATACAGCATACACGGCGCTCGCCAAAAATACGCGAAAGTTGCCCGCGCCAAGAAATTGCATATCGCGAAATCAATACGACTGCTGACGTAACAGATTATGCGCGCGTTCTGAAACAATTCAGCACAGAATTTTCAGAACCTAATGAGCAAAGATTAGGGTTTTCCGGTACTTGAAAGGTGCATGCTCGTCGAGATCAATATCACTCATGGTCGCCGAGCAGAGGAAAATTAATTACATGTAGGGAATAGGAATGTAGAGGAAACGCAACGAGAATAGGGAATGCACGAACTGAAGCTGTGGCTTGGTGCTGCATGCGTCCATTTCTTGTTTGAAAAAAAATGCCTCAAGCACTTTGCCAAGCTTTTTCTTGCGTGCCACACAATGCCTTTTCAAGTACAATCAAAATTACCAGCTTAGCCTGTTATCTAATATCCATTTACTTGTTCTTGTATTAAAAAAGTAAGGAGGCTATTTCCCAGAAGTCCACATGAGGATTGAAGAACTTTCAACAATATACGAGGGAACACAGAAATTACATCCCTAGGCGAAGCAGACGGGAATACGAGTTTTCCCCGGGATTTAGGTGCCGACTGTATGATTTTCGTAAACTTTCCTTGGCCACTTGCGGGAAGACTGTGCCACAGCTGCGCGTCTATCTCGGATAAATTTTAAGTTTTTGTAAGCTTACTAATTAATGCAGTAAAAAGGGGTAAGATCTGTGGCTGAAATGGAACGGCATTCTCCGTGTTTGAATGCGACCCCAACCGAAAATGGACAGCTCCGAAACGCGGACGGTGACTAGCCGAAAAAATTACGCAATCGCGCATGTACGGTGAATTCAAGGTTTTTTGAGATTCCGTGAAAGTGCAGTGGCGACTTGTGTGCAAGCAACCTCGCACCAGTGCATGAGCTATCACACAGCGATAGTTGAAGCAAGGGAATAGCATGTGAAATCACGGTTTTCCTATGGACACATCACATTTTACGAACGAGTCTTAGTAAGAATCAGAAGATTCACCACTTCTATTCGATGTGAGACGAGTGTGAAATAGTCAAGTAACGGCGTAATGCAGAGGGAGTATTCTGAAATGGGGGGCGCATGACAAACACCTAAGCGAAGTTTTACGAGCAAGTTTCTGAGTACAAATGCTTCACAAGGATGGCTTTAGCATGTTGCTCTTTACTTCGCCTCCGTCCAGAATGCCATGGCTGGCTTGCTGGCCAATGTCATCTGAAAATCTTGAATCAATCACTACCATAGTCGTTGAGAGCTCGGAATGCGATCAAAATCGGGTGTATCAATTATTGCTGGACTCGCCATCATTTTTGTTCAGTTTTAGATGAATACGCTTAAACCAGTCTTCTTCTTGCTAAGGTACTGGCTTCAAATCATCGTATCATCATAAATTTCTCTGCCTTAATGTCGGTTCCCGTAGTGTGAGCACACCTCAGAACCGCTAGGCTCGCTGAGAGCATACGAGTGAAAAAAGGCGTCTTTTTCCTGCGTCGAAATGTACCGAGGATGCTACGCAGATCAAAAGCACAAGCTCGCGAAAAGTGTCCAGAATGCTTGGCGCCTCTCTTTTTCGTGAATATGCGATTGCCCTGTTACCTCTTACGAACATGCAGAGTTGTAACAGAAAGGAATGTCAGGCGATTTTTTGTGCAGTGTGTATTTTTCCTCTCTTCGCTTCGTGATTATCTTCACCACCAAATGACTCATTCTTGCAGACTATGGCCACCCATTCCAGTCGTGAGATACATTTACACGAGTCTATCGAATCAAATGTTATGGTGGTAAGTACTTCGCAAACAAGGATGATTCAAAAAGAACAATTCAGAAAAAAATCATAGGAGTTATTCCGGTGAGAGACGCGTTCTGACAAAAACAAACGCCAAGAGAAAGGCCGCATCCATCGTAAACGCACCTCAGTTTCATGCACGCTGCGCAGCCGGAAAAATTAGTAGAGGCCAGGCGAAACTTGCTTTTGAGAAAAAAAATCACAGCTGGGAGTGAAAGCTGGTGTATCATGAGACAGAAAGCATGTAATTACTTTCTTACAGAGGGTGATAAGGTTACAAAGTCGCACAATTGATCTTGAATGGGTTCAGTAGCCGTTCTCAATTTCTCGAAAAATTGTGACTCACTGATTTGAGCCTTATCTTAGATCAAAGAGCACAAGAATGTAACCACTGTGGTAGTGATTTGATGAATAAATCCCGCAACATTTCAGACCGGGCCCAGACGAGGTGGCTGATATGCCACTGTGACAAATCGGGCATGTGCGGAAATATTTCGAGATTCCAAAACAACAAGAGCAATCTCCGAAAAAAGGTATTTAATCGGGGCGATTTAGCTCCCAAGTCTCGATCAGATTTTTAGTCTCATCATCAATGCTTAAACTCAACATTCTTTTGAGCGCTTTTACCTCGCTCGCCAGCTTGGCAACCGCGACGAGAAGACGCGGCCCATCGTCTCCTACCACCATCGAAGGAGGTGAAGGAACGACCAATACTGCGTTCGTTCAAGTTCCCTTGACAATTCCCGCGATCACGTCAGCTTGGACAGGCACTTACGCTACCTCTTCCATCGTGACTGGCGTTGATGGCTCGTGTACTCCTTTTATTGTCGTTCAACTGAGCTCTATTCCTACTTCGTCCGCCACTTCAGGTCATTTGAAGCCGCGCCATTGGAAGCCCAAGAGTTCTCCAGAAACGACTACTGACACAACCAAACCAGGCCACTTCAAGACAGGCCACTTCAAGACAGGCCACTTCACGACAGGCCACTTCAAGACAGGCCACTTCAAGACAGGCCACTTCAAAACAGGCCACTTCAAGACAGGCTACTACAAGACAGACCACTACAAGACAGCCCACTACGAGACAGGCCACTCTAAGCTAGGCTACTCAAAAACTAAGAGTTACTCCAAGCCAGGTCACTCAAAGACTAAGAGTCACTTCACCACCCCAGGCCATTCAACAACTGAAAGTCACTTTACTCATGATGTTTCGTCTAGTACTGATATCTCTTGGACCACTGGAATTCTCTCGAGCACTGATGTTTTCTCAAGCATTGATGTTTTGTATCGTACCTCGATCCATCTCACGACAAAGAGCCAGTCAAGCAGTGAAGTTTCCCTGAGCAGTGATATCACTTCGAGCTATGTTGTTTCTGCAAGCACCGAAGTTTCTGTGAGCACCGAAGTCTCTCTGAGCACTGATGTTTCTTATAGCAATAGTGTTTCTTCAAGCACAGAAAATATCTCGAGCTCAATCCACTTAAAATCTAAGAGCCATTCGAGCACCGGTGTCACTGATTTGTCTTCAAGTACTGATGTTTCTTTGAGCACTGATGCTTCCTCGAGTACTGAGGTTTCTCTGAGCACGGATGTCTCTTCAAGTGCTGACTTTTCTTCGAGCACTGATGTTTCTTTGAACACTGATGTTTCTTTGAGCACTGATGTTTCTTTGAGCACTGATGTTTCTTTGAGCACTGATGTTTCTCTGAGCACTGATGTTTCTTCAAGCACTGATGTTTCTTCACGTACTGATGTTTCTCTGAGCAGTGATGTTTCCTCAAGTACTGATCTTTCTCTGCTCACTGATGCTTCCTCGAGCACGAAAACATCTTCAGGCGTGAGCGTGTCCTCTGAAAGCTCTAGTGGCAAACCTCCGAGTGAGATTGAAATTTCAGTGACTTCGTTGTCAGCCAGTTCCAGCTCTGACACGTCACACACACAAGTGAGTGGCCTGCCATCTGGCTCCTCTTCATGGCCTGGGATCTTCACAAAGGTCGCCACTGAGTACTCGGAGACTGGTGGTGTACCTGAGACCTCAGATGACACGAGCCACTCGATCGAGACAATCACCTCTGTTTTCACCTCGAATGATGTGAGCTTCACCACTGAGACTCATACGACAGTTATAACCAAGTGTGAAGGTGCCGGTACCGGCGTATGCGGAACAGTGATCGTGACTTATACCACCACGTATTGTCCAACCAGTGGTGGTGAGAAGCCAAGCTACACCACAGAGACTGAGACCAAGGAGACCCATGACACAGAGACCCATGACACAGAGACCCATGCAACAGAGACCCATGACACAGAGATTATAACCAAAGGAACTGAGACTGAAACACATGGCACTGAATCCGAGACCCTTGGTACCGAAGCAAAGACCACAGAGACAAACGGTACCGAGACTGAAACCCCTGGCACCAGGATTGAAAAAGAGACAAAGGGTACTGAAGCAGAGGTGACTGACACAGAGACCCTTGGTACCGTAACAAAGACCACAGAGGCAAAAGATACCGAGACTGAGGTCACAGTGACTGAAATTCATGGTAGCGAGACCTTGGCCGAGACCCATGGCTCTGAGACTCTTACCACTGTCACATACACTACAGTTGCATCCGTGACCCATGGTTCAGATTCTTTGACAATCACCACTTTGACTCTCACTCGGACAATTGGCCCAAACCCCGAGCACACCAATGCAGACGTCAAACCATCTCAAGGAGAAGTTCGTGACTCCAGCTTACAGGTCCTCCCAACTACGTTGAGCTCGGTCACCAGTTTCGCAAGCAATGGAGGATCGGGAACCAGCTCTATTGAGTCTGTTTTGACTTCTGCGGTTCCCGCTTTTGAAGGTGGTTCGCCTGTGCTGTCTTACGTTTCAGCCTTGTTGGTTGTACCTTTTTTGGCAATTCTTCTTGTCTGAGCCAAATATGGATTGAGCTTCGTTTTGTTTTCTTTTTCAGCTGTGAAGCGAAAAACCGCCTCACATTCGTTAAGACTTTTCGAGATCCTGCCCACCAACTCATATTATACAGAGAGGGTAGTGATCATCCTGATTCATATAATGTTTTTTTCGTCTCGCCAAGAGATATTTTATATATCATACGAATACATTTATTTTCGTGGTTTGTGCATGCCGCCATGGAGATTTGTTTAAGAACCAGCCGCCAGTACTGCCTCATTAAGTCTACTCGACCCTGAGAATGTTATTGCAAAAAGGTTTACTTGCCCATAGTGATGCATATAAATTTAATTAAGACCTTTGCCTTGACCGTTCAGACCACTAATCCTACGCAGTCAAAGTATTGGGTGTATCTTGCTTATTGATTACGATGTAAATTTAGGGAGTCGCTGAAAATTATCGATATACGCTCGATCCGCGGGATCGCCACATTTGAGTTATGCCGCGTAAGCGTGTGAAACGTTGTTGAAATTTATGACAACCACGTGACATGCCGTTCACTTAACTTTATAAAATCAATGTTATAGACAGTTCAGCTGTCTTAGTCAAGCCAGCTTACGTGTGTCTTTTGTATTGAATTTCTACTGAAAAAAAAGACCCACAGTATTCTCACGCGATGCACGGGTGTACTATGTAGTAATCTTTTCTGGAGTTTAGGCCGTGCCCGGACCGTGCTCGGCGTTCCGGTATCAAGACCCTAAAAGCCTACAAATGCAGTACATAATTTCGCCGCAGCTCTAGTGTGGCTCAGTGTTGTTATATTACTAATTATTACACTTTTTTTTTG
>JAKTWD010000141.1:0-17619 GCA_030581935.1 Metschnikowia corniflorae | reverse complement strand
GCAGATACTTGCATGTCAACACGGTAGAACCGGTCAACGAAGTTTCGGATAGAATCCTCAACACGTCGATCGGGGTGCGCCAGTACGCACGCAACAAGAACTTGCGGTTTTTCTCCACCACCAAGAAGATCCCGGGCTCGACGTCGGTGTTTGACTTGTGGACGGAGGAGGTCACTTACGAAACAGAGGTCTCGTTTCCCACTTTGATGAACCGAAGCGAGGTCATAAACACCACCACGGTGCGTCTTTCGCCGTTGGAAAACGCCATCAGAATCATTCTCAATCGCACAAGCGAGTTGGTGCAAGTGGAGAGTCTACTCAATGTTGCCGTGCGTGAAAAAGCAAACTACTCAACTTTGTTACACGATTTGAGCAGACACCTTTCGGGCACGGTGGACTCGCCTGTGAACGGCGGGGTGGGCCAGTTCCGCGCGTACTTCTTGGATCCTCGGTACGACGGAAAGCCGGACTACGCCTTGAACATCCGTTTGTTGAAACACGCCTTCTATGACTTGACCATGGTGTTGAGCCGGTGCTTGGATTTGCACGGCAAGTTGGTCGAACCCAACATGAAGGCGTCGCACGAAGCGTTGCTTGAGTTGTACAAGCAGAACTTCCACGACGAGATCGAATACTTGAAGCTCAACACAAACTACGAGGCGTTCATGCAGTCTGCCGCAGACGCCGCTAGAGGAAGACTTGGCACTGGTTCGGGAAACGGGACTCTATACAGTGAGCTGGTCCTGACGATGGGCGGCTCGTCGCTTCGGAGAAGCCCGAGCCAAAGCTCCCGAACGTCGGCGAGTTCGGGCATCACCAATATTTCCGAGCCCAGTTTCGCCAGCACCACCCGGTTTTTGAGACGGGGACGGAGCTCGGCCGCGTGGCTGAGAGGGTGAGGCTTTGCTAGAAGTATGAAAGGAAAAGGTGAAAGGAGGACAGATAGAGAGAACAAATAAAGACATTTTATATTACAATCAGCAGAATTTACAAACAGACATTGCTGGTTTACTGCGAGTCTTTTTTCCTGAGATGGTGTCATTCTGCAATTTGCATCTTCAGTTGTTACTGCCACCGCTAGCTTGCATGCCTTACTTGCTGGATAATGCAACTGTAGCTTTCACCTGCTCAAATCTCTCGGAAAGACCCAAAGTGCACGCGCTAGACGATTTAGGCTCAAGGTGTTGCAAATCGACCCAATCTTTCCGGAAAATGATCAGGTCTCCATCCCTCCCTTTGCGGGACTACACACTGAAGTGACACGACAATTTGTAAATGTCGAAGCTCCGACTGGTTCATGAAGACGAACCTTTCGACGATGAGCATGACGAACTTATGTCTTATTCAAAGTCAAAAAGCGAGTTGAGAGTGAAACAACTCAACAACTTTTATCGAGCTCGAGGAAAAGATTCTTTCGTGCTTTCTAGGGTGGCCAAAGACTTCGAACAATTCCAGCCATGTCTGCGCCTTCTAATGCATTATTTTTACCAATGGGCGAAGTGGCTACAAAAAAAGAAAGGAATTGGTAGCACATAGAACAAAGATGTTGGTGTTTCTCGAGTATCGGGCTCATTATGTCGGCTTTGAGAAGATCTAAGAAGAGATCGAAGACACGGATGAGGACCTGGGGGAAGGCCTGGATGAAGTGCTGGGCGGAGAGAAAGAAGTGCCGCATGAAGAGCTCTTTTAGGCGAAAGGAAGCAGGTGATCATATCAAAATCAAATGTTAGAAAAAATGTTTAAATAAACAAACTTCATGTACGAATCATGGTTATCATGACATAGAAGTGAGATTCAGAGAGGCTTTGGTGCTTACTTTAGTTGTCCATGTTGTTGTGAAAGTGACGGACAACTTCAAAACATATAGATTTTATCGAAAATCCTTACGATTTCTTCGTAAACGAGACAATATCGTAAATATTTACGATGTTTACGATCGTGATGAGTCTGCCATCGTAAGTGTCGATAACGACGTCTACGACTCAACACCGATAAACAATGAGCCAGAGTTGAGAGTCAGATTGGAGTTTTCGCTTCGCAAATTGCCTGATTTAAAGCGTCTCATCGCACGGGTACACGGCAAGCCCCTCAAATTCAAGGACTTCCTGAAGGTTGTCGAGGAGTTTGAGATTATCTCGAAAACCTTCAAGTCAATTCAGACGTATTACTCGCTGCTGACAGGATCGATGAAAACGTACATTGCTTCCTTTCGCCCTGAGCTTCATGCCATTTTTTTGTCGTGGGAGGACGCAATTGATTGCCAAAAGCCCTTGCAAAATGTAGTGGTACCGGCAGAAGGTGTTGATGAGGAACTCGACGAGTCCACTCTGATTATCAGAAAATATCCAAAATTGCATAGTCTGACTACCAAGTTGTCTGAGCGACTCTGAAACTTCCCGCTCGTATCTAGTCCCGAAAAATCAACATAGATGCAATAAGTCACTAAAACTCCTCTTTGATCTATCAGAAAAGGCGACTGGGAATGTGCCTTACCATGTTTTGGCGATAAATCCCAGCGATGAAACAGTAAGAAGCAGCAAGCAGAATAAGAAATCAGCAGTCCAGGATTATAGAAAATCAGCAGTCCAGGATCATAAGAATCCACAGAACTTTTGATAGCAATTTGTACTCACGTATATCTCTATATAGTTGGGAGCTCATGCCCCTGATACCGTGGCTGTACAGCCTTCGCAACCGACTTATATTGGTTCCCATATCTCAATCTCAAAACAAAGTGATCTTCAGATCAAACACCCAAAAGTGATTAAACTGCATAATGCAAATCACAGATCGGTCAAAGTTGCCCAAGCACATTTTACTCACATCTTCTTGCCGTCTCGAAGGGCCCCGCCAAAACCCGGGTGTACGGGTGTGCGACCCGCTGCGAACGATTCTCGCTCCAATAGAAAACCTCTCCTCTCCTGATCAACACCATTGACCAAGAAAAAAAATAAAAAACATGTTCAGACTTGCCGCCCGCTCGATCCGTGCCCCAGCCCTCCGCATGCCCGTGTCTGCGCTTGCCCAGCCCGTGCGGTTCTACGCCGCTGCCCCCATCACAAAAGACGAGGTGACGAAAAGAGCGTTCGAGGCGTTGAAAACGGTCGCTGCGTTGCAGGAACTGAAGATCTCTTTGGAGGCCAACTTCCAGAAAGACTTGGGATTGGACTCTTTGGATACTGTTGAGGCCCTTGTGGCGTTGGAGGAGGAGTTTGACTTGGAAATCCCAGACAAGGTTTCTGACGAGATCAAGACCGTGGGCCAGGCCGTGGACTACATTTTCGAGGAGGAGCAGAAGTTGTAAGGTGTCTCCTCTTCAGCTGTATATAATAATTTAAGTGAAGGAATTAATGGATGGTGTAGGTGATAGGATGGCAGTGTAGTTAAATTTAGAGCTTTACTAATTTGAGCTTTTTTCTTGGTATTGCAATACAAAATAAATACTACAACATCACAAATGGTCACAGTTAAATACAAATCAAAGTAATTATAGGTATATGAAGTTCTTTCGTCGTTTGATACGACTATGCCTGTATGTCACCCCAATGCACCTATTCAGCTCTGAAGTACTCACGCAATTCTCGAGCATAAACCAATCTCGATATTATTTTAAAAATCAATTATAATGAGGAAGTTCACTCAAACCTCCACACTCCATCGGAGGTTTTTTTATAGAATATATAGTTTTGCTGAGATGAGGCTCATACAGCAGTCGACTACAGCACCCCTCAATGTGATGTTTCTATAAAAAAAAAAAAATACCTTACAATTGATTTTTTTAGAAAGAAGATTTCATGAAGACGGGTAGGCTTTCAGACTGCTTTGAGAGGGTGTTGATCATTCTCATTGCAAAGCAGAATGTAGCCAACTCCCAGGATATCAAGGATCAGCATCCCATATCCTTATCGAGGCCATGCTTGAAAGTCTCTAAAGCGGTGGGTTCACGTATGCAAAAGGTATTGAACTCGGTGGTTGGCCCCTACCAACGCGGATTCATCAGAAACTGGAAAATCAATCAGAATTCGATGAAGTTCTTCACTATGCTTGAGTTGTTGAAGGACCAACAGTCTACCTTATCGCAAGGAGCTGCTGTGCTCATGCTAGATCTCACTAAGGCTTTTGACCGTATTTCACATCAGTACATGAGATTGGTGTTGATTAGGATGGGCTTCGGTGTAAGAATCATCAAATTGATCATGCTGATTCTCACTCACCAAGATGCTCAAATCTTGCTTAATAAGAAAGGAGCGAGATTCCCTCTTTGCTGTGGACCAGACGAGGGGTCCTTTGTCCCCTCTTCTTATCAAGTTGGCATTTCAACCGCTTCTAGTTCTTCTTGAGGAACTTGAGGGTATTGCCGTTACTACAATGGCACGGTGGTGGAGAAGAAGAAATACCTTGCCTTTGCCGATGATGTCAACATTAATCTTGGCGAGAACAAGGATTGTGAAATAGTCGCACAGCTCTCGAGTAGTTTGAGCGATTTAGCAATAGCATGATCAGGAGACTAAGACCAAACTCATGGGCGTGCATTCTTCTTATCTACGATACCATCAGATGATAGTCCAGTATCTTCAGATGTTGTTGTATTCGGAAGATTTAAAGTACTTGGGCTTAGAGATGCATGGAGCTAATTGGGAAGAGCTTTTATGACTGATGCCTTTTGTCACAGTAAAGCAAGGGTACGTGACTCTTGATTTGATTAATCGAGCTATAGGCACCAATGTGTTTGTGGCCTCTCAAACGGTCTATTAAGACTTGATGCAACGTATGAAGCCTCCACAGTTTTTCCTCTGCAGTTAAAACAGATGGAGGAGGGTATAAAGAAGGTTTTAAGGGAATTGCTGCGCCCAAGATGTATGCTAGGCCGGAGGTTATGGCCTTTTGCAAATGCAAGTTTAACTTCAGGGTCACAAAGCAGCCGTTCGATTTTAAACGGAGACATGGACTGGTAGACGAGGTGACTTCGGCTGAAATTAACTCAAATGGCCAAGATCATGAGAAAGAATAAAGTCATTCCACTCCTGAATGCGAGTGGATCGATCTGTGCTGACTTCCTTTTGGAAAGCACGGGTAGATTCTTCACACATCCCAAGTGGACGCTTACGTGAACAGAAATGTGTTACCTTGAAGCGTGGAAATCGATTGTTTCACGACACGTGAATTCACCAGCTCAACGCTTTCGCTGAAGCCATCATCCTACGTGGTAGCACATAGATTCGAGCCAAGAAGGTTATCACCTCTCACAGCGAGAAATCATGGATTGCGATCAGCACAGCTTCAGATCTGGGAGTCGCAAGCAGCAGGAAAGCTTCCGCCGGTCAACCGGGGAGGTTTTGGAAATCTGCCCACCGGCTCGTCCTAAACGACGATGGGAAAACTCTGGAAGCAACTACACAAATTCGAATGGAAACAGCACAAAGATTTGAAAGCTCTCCATCATTTTAGTTTCGGATCCAATGTTCCGATTCACGACACAAATATCCCAGTTTTTTTTTAAAGAACAGTTACAAGCTTCAAATGTCATTTATGCCTTGAAAGATGCTCAAGCGTCTTTACAGCGAATCCAGCTGCACGAGATCCTGGTGGAATCAGTCAGGCATGACATTGCTCATAATATTGACTTCGATGTTAACGTCATTGAATCATAAGTACGTAAATATGCACAACCTCAATTGGTGCGTGGAAACTGTTCGCCGAGTTTATTGTTCGAGAAGAAAGTGTTGAACCATAGACAGTGGTGAGGAGTCGAACCGTTGTACCACTGGCTCCACGGGAGGATCATATGAATGTTCCTCATGGTTGAACACTCTAAACCTGGCAACCGTAGTAGCCCAGTCACGTGATGTCTCAGATGAGGAGGCATCAGTAGGAGGAGTCTCGGAGAGGGGAGTCGCAGGAGTAGTAACAGTATCAGTCATTGTATAAAGAGTAAAGTAGTTAAGTAAAGAAAAGATTATCCTGATGAGGGAGAATCTTCTCTGTTTATATAGTAAAGTTTAGACGCCATCTAACGCAAATCATAGCTGTAAAAGGGAGGTGGTGTCCATTGTTGGTGAGGTGAGATGAGGTGAACAATGGATAGGCACGACCTGCCAGTATATTTCGCAATAGAAAGGATGCGGAATCGGGCATTGTGCTTCAACCACTTCTGAGACGCAAGTTGAAGAAGTTCTTGGAGCATACTCGGGTCAGAACGGGCCGGCACGACTTGCTGAAGCGGGGAGGGTAAGGAGGAGAGAGTCAGGCTTGGGATAGTCGGACTGTTTCACCACTCACTGCCTTCTCCAAATTGCATTATAGGTTTTTTTATAGGAAAATAGATCTTGTAGCTTCAGGTGGGAGCCCTCTACAATACAATTGATTCATTAAAGAAATATACTATCTAAAAAACATTGTATGCATGATTATGCCAAAACATCTGAGATTATCAGATGTTCTTATAATTTTTTTTTTTTTAAAGAAACATCACATTGGAGGGTGCTGTGGTTCGGCTACTATGCAAGCCTCATCTCAGCAAACCTATATATTGTATAGAAAAAACCCCCGATGGAGTCTGGAGTTTTGAGTAGAATTTCCTCATGGGAAATTCTCGCCCATAACTTGTTTATTACAGGGGGCTACCCCTGTGTCATCGACCCGCCTGAGTGACCCGCCTCAAGGCCCGAGACACTTGTCTCGCCAGGAGAGGGGAAAGGTGGACACCGCCTTGGTGCTCCCGAACCCTACGTAGGTAAACTTTTCGTACAATCTTTACGAACCAATTGAGGTTGCGTAGGTTGGTGAATGTGGTATTTGTTGGAGCAAGCATCTCACTCAAGTGCATCTTTGTGGTCATGCCGATTTGGTTCCACCACGATTTTGAGATGTCACAAGGATTGTATAAATGACTTTGGTTAACTTGTTGATTAACCGTTTGTCCACAGAGGAGGCACTGTTGGTCCGTGCGCTCCTTGGCGTCATGCACTGGGAGATGCAGCCCTGTGTTGAATTGGTGAAACGCCGTGAGATCATTCCTCTTGATCCATTCTTCTTTGTATAGAGCTGTCCAGAACTTTTTCCATCGAGTGAGATCCCGCACCTCTGGGCAAATTTCCAAAAAGTGTTTAGGTTGAATCACCGGGAGCTTACTTTGTTTGTCCTTACTGCTGGATTTGAACGGAAAGTTTGCTATAAGTTGGGATTCACTTAGTGTGATGGCGAAAGTGGACGGTAGCAAACCCAGATGAATCTTGGAATTAATGTGTTGCAACACTTCCTTGTGAGATCTTGTTTTGACTCTAATGTCTTTGACGGCGACCCTTTCTCCTTGAACTAGTTTCCTCCACGCTTCTAGGTATAACTGTTCATTCGAAGAAAAGGTCCACTGCAAGTGCTCGAAGAAGAAACCTGACGAATCGAAGAGGAATTCAGTCCAGCAAAGTTTCCCAACGTTTTGTGTATTGACCTTCTTTTTCCGAGAATGATTCGGGTCATATGGTGAACCAATTTTAGTCTCCAAAGATTTGTGTACCAATATTCTAGCTCTGTTAACGTATTAAGCAAAATTGCTGCTCGATGTCCTTGCATCTGGGTCAGAAGTTCAATAACTCCGTAACCCCCCGGTTTGGCCTGGCGTAAAGTTTGTCTTTACCAAAACTTTGGAAGACTTTCTTGATAGCCAGATCCATTCTTTTCAACATCGCAGTCGACATACACAGAACGAGATCTTTGTAGACCACTGTGGACGCGACAAACATGTTTGTCGCTTTCGCCCTCGTGACCAAGTCTAGGTGAGCAAACCCCTTCTTGTGTGTTATAAAAGGAAGGCTAGATAAAAATTTGTGCCAATCAACACCTTGTAAAGGAAGCCCCAAGTAAGTCAAATCTTTCTTACGAATGAAAGACTGTTCGAATGGGAGTATCTTCTGTTTGCTATCTTGAAAGTCGCAATGGAATCCAAGAAGTTGTGATTTGGAGGGATTCAACTTACTATTGCTGCATCGCTCATATTGCCCAATAATGGAGGCTGCTTTGGTATAATCTTCAATCGTGTTCAAATATATGTTGACGTCATCAGCAAAAGCATGGTATTTCATTCGCTCTAGGGTAATTCCCTCGTATTTGATCGAGATACTCTGAAGCTGGTTAAGCTGACACAAAAAGGGTTCCAACGCGAGGTTAAAAATGATTGGGGATAGTGGGTTCCCTTGACGAGTACCGCAATTCATCGGAAACTTTATGCCTGGGCAGTCATTAATGAAAATCCGAGCTTCCTGATCCTCCATGATCAGCATCATCAAACTCTTCATCGCATTACCGAATCCAAATTTTGCCAAGACCGCTCTCATGTATTTATGAGAAATACGATCAAAAGCTTTCGTGAAGTCAGCCATCAATATGGCTTGATAGGTCGAAGAGAAGGAACCTCGCGGTCTTTCTCAATGAGTTCGAGCATTGTGAAAAACTCCATGGTGTTATTTTACAAAAGAGAAAAGTCATTTCACGTAATCAAGAAAGTGAGATAATTTGAGATAATTTGAGATAACCATCACTGATTGAGACTCCACATTACACAGCAATTGTACACGTGCTGCTTCCAATGTGATCTCCTATCTTAGTCTTTGACTGTATTCATTTCAAGTTCATTCAATCACAAAAGCCTTTTTTCACGAGCAAAGAGTGGAGACTCTCTGTATTGGCCACCAATCTCATTGGCTCATTGGCTCTCTGGCCCAGCGCGACTGGCACATCACGTGACATGGCCCAGCCTTGGTGCGCATAACCCCAAACTCACCTGATATCTTGCTTTGCGTACTGAACCACCCCCAAAACCCAGTATGCCCGATTCTGTAACTAAAAACGATACCGCAAAAAGCGCAGTTGCCGACGAAACGGAGAGGGCCATAGAGCAGACTGCACAGAGGGTCCAGGACACCAATCTCTCGGAAACGGATGAGGACGACGGGGAAGATTTGGAAGACGATAATGTAGACGACAATGGAGCTGTAGAGTACCCCGGGACTGTAATACCGGACTTGCATCCCGACCAGATCGCCAGTGATTTCGATTTGGCCAGGGAATATCCCGATGACACCGAGTACATTGACCTTATTCACCTCAAAATCAAGAGTTTGGAGGATTTGAACCTCTCGAGGTTCACCAAACTCGAGTCCCTATGTTTGAGACAAAACTTGATTGACTCGATCGGAGGAGTGCTGGATCTACCCGCGGACACTCTTGAAGAACTTGATTTCTACGATAACCGCATCAACCACATCAGCAGCCAGATCAACAAGCTTGTGCGCATCAAGAACCTCGACTTGTCGTTCAATAAGATCAAAAACATCAAGAACATCGACCGATTGGCCGAGTTGGAAAACCTCTATTTCGTGCAGAACAAGATCTCCGAGATCAAGAATCTCGCCACTTTGAAGAAATTGAAAAACCTCGAGCTTGGCGGAAACAGAATCGACCTCATTCTGCCCGAAATGCTACAGTTGCCCACCATCGAGCAGTTGTGGCTCGGGAAAAACAAAATCCGCAAGCTTGAGAACCTCACCAGTCTCGCCAATCTCCGCGTGCTTTCGATCCAGTCTAACCGCATCACTCGCATCGAGGGATTGGACGGATTGGTGAACCTTGAAGAATTGTACCTTTCGCACAACGGGATTGAGAGAATTGAAAACTTGGACAAAAACACAAAGCTTTCCGTGCTCGATGTCACGCTGAACCGCCTCACGAGCTTGAGCGGCGTTTCACATTTGAAGCAACTCACCGATTTCTGGTGCTCGTATAACCAGATCTCCTCGTTTACCGAGATCGCAGACCAGTTGGGCCTGTTGCCCGAATTGGACACTGTTTACTTCGAGGGCAACCCCGTGCAGACTACAAATCCCACCGCATACAGGCGGAAGTTGCGTCTTAGTCTTGGCGCGTCGCTTTCCAAGATCGATGCCACTTATGTCAAGGCGTAGGGTGATATGTTGGAGGGTGTTGGTCATTATCAAATTCCTAGCTTGAGCCAAGGTCCAGTTTTCTTAATCTCCAAATAAAAACGATATTAAATCAGACGGTTTCTTTCGATATATTTGGATCTTCACTCTCCCTCGAGCCTCCAGTGAGTAACAAAGAGAGAAGACCAAGGGAGGTAAATGCCGGGGTTTCGAAAGGAGAAAATTGAGACAAAAGTGAATTGTCAAGAAGGGAAATTTTCTACATCGGTGTCTTCAAAGACTGCAAGATTACCGACGATGGCGAGCTGATGAGTTTAGACAGCATGCAGCAAAACCCCAAAATACGGTATCATTAAAGGCAAAAAATGACTCTTCTTAATGCCACGCATGTGCATGACTGATGTTCTTCTGGACCGATCCGGGAAGTTCCACAACAAGGTCCAGGGGACTTTCACTGCTAATGACCAACTCTACATTATGATTGGAGGCACAACGTGAAAATAGAGCGAGAGAGACACTGACAATTCCAATCGGTTGAGTTTTGTCTTACGTTTTACCCCGGTCTATCAGGGCTTCTTTCCTGATACTTTCGTGGTGTCGCAATTGAAAAAGCGCATTGGAAACACTTATTCTCTCCTTGAGCGAGAAGAATCAGGAATCTTTTCCATTTATTTGGCCAGGTCGATTTCTAAGAATTTGCCGTCTTGCTACCCCCACACCGATTTCAAAACCCGAAATGCCCCGAGTCTTAGTCTGTATACCCCGACGGACTCTTAGTATGCCCCCAGACCCATTACACACCCCAAGCTACCCCGAATACTAGTTTGTATCCCCACGGACTCTTGTTATGCCACCCACACCCGGTACAACCCCCGAAGTACCCCGACTCTTAGTTTTTACCCCATGGACTCTTAGTATGCCCCCTAGACCCTGTACAGCCCCTGAAGTTCTCAGTTGACCGTCCAAATACTTCTCCTACCAAAGTTTTCAGACAATGTCCCCAAGTCTTTGCGTGAATCCCCCGACCATTGGCAGCCTCCCCGAATAGTTAAAAAGGGTGGTCAAAAAGAAGTGCGTGGAATTGAATGGGGAGCACGGGACACTCGGTCTTGAAATTGGAGTAATCCCAGAGAAAAAGGCGTGACATAATTTGTGAATTCCATGTTTTGGGGTGGTGGGTCGATACAAGAAGTACTGGTCGGAGTAGTGAAGTTGATCTAGGGTAATTTATCCTGTTTACTAGTATCGAGCCAGTCAATTTGTTGAGACACCTATACAATGAAGCCAAATACTGGTGGCACGAAATCGGATTCACAAAACCAATGCATTTACGAGAGATGCTAGCCCCACAAGACGTCACGTCCGAAAATTTCAAAGCCTCACTGGTTTGTTAAAGTCATTAAAAGGGACGATTCGGTTCGGTGCAGGGAAGAAAAGGACGGCGCTGTTCTTGTTTCTTCACTGGACAGACCATTATTAAAGCACTCCATCGGTAAATCCGATGGGTCGATGACATTTGGAAATATAAGGAAAGATGAATGAGAAGTTGATCATATTTTGAAAAGAGGGTTTTTGGTAGTTCAAGTTCTGAGTGCAATTCCCGGGTGGGTATCCACAGCTGAGATGTGGTTACGACATACAGGTAAACCCAACTATAAGAATACTCTTTGAAAGAATATCTCGGGAAATTTCGAATATTCTGGGCGATTTTCGAAATTGATGAGATTCTGGAATATTTTCACATAACTAAAGCCCAAAACCTGGACTCTTTGGAATATTCTTGTAAAATTTATACCCAAATTGTCAGATGAGAGGAAAAGTACAACTAGACAATTTTGGTGGGCACAAGGCAGCCGTGGAAATATTAGAAGCTACACAAGCACTCCAGTACACGGTGGTAAATTTCGTGCCCCGTAACCGACTTCAAGATTGCAGCCATTGGACCAAGGTATTGCAAGTGCCTCAAGGCTCATTAAAAGAGCTATGGTTGGAGTTTATTCACGAAGAAACAACTCTTTTTCGTAACCACAAAAAACGATGACATTACTAAAAGCGATTCATTGGAGTAACCACTCGTGGCAGAGCCTCAAAGTGGACACGTTCATCAACTGCTTTCAGAAAGCAGACATAATTGGTGAAAGTGTTGAAGATTCTTTTCCACCTGGAGATGCGGATCATCAATCAGACAAGATTGCAAATATCGTCGTTGACGACGACTTTCAGTCTTCAGACGACTCGTTGCAAGACACAGTTATGTCCAGTAGTCATTTGGACGAAAGTGATTTGATGCAAACAGCCTCTGACGATGAAATAGAGAATGTGCCTGAAAGTTGTTTACCTGGAACTTTTTAATAAAGCGTTTCGAAAGATTCAACGAGCTTATTGCTCGGCTTCATGAAAATCATCATTCGTCTTCAGATATCCGCAAAGGAGTTTGCGAATCTCCCTGAAGAAAGCGTTATAGGCCGGACTTTTGATCTTTTCACGATGTATTGGAGGATTACAAGGCGGAGAAAGAGGCAGAGAAGACTTCCAACCGCCGCCAAATGAGCGTGTCCATTTTCGTGAGTTGGTACCAGGCACATATCTCTTTTTTCAATTAGCGAGAGAGAAAGAACCCGAATATTCTGGACTCATCAAGGCCCTACTAGCAAATTGAAGCTGCTAGGGAAGAAAAGAGAGCTCTTACCAACCAAGCATTTGAAGCTTCTTTCGAATGCAAGGGATAAGTGAGAAGCCATGTTTCGGTTAGCTCACGGGAATGGCCGCCATGTAAAATGCCACAACTCCGAGTATTCCAAATAAAGTAATTCACTAGCTTTCTCACCAGACTGGCATTTGGGTCGGCAACAACAGACGCGTCTGTAAAGAAACTATTTTTTTCGAACACCCCAATTCCACCACAACTGGTCGCATCGACTCCAGATTTGTAAAGTGATGAAACTAGGATCTGATTTGCCCTAAAAACTCTAAAATAGGGTGATATCAAGTCAGTTCGGGAAGCAGGATGCGTTCTCAATGTGTCCCGCAGCACTCTTCAACGAAGAGGAAAGGTTTAAGAAATCACGTCGAAGGAGCCGAAGACCAAACAAAATAAACATAGACTGAAGAGGAAAGGTTAGTCAAATGGATTCTCCTCAAGGCCTCTCGCGGTCCCGCCCCGGCAGTCAATACTGTTCGCAGAATGGAAGGATATTTGCTCGTGTCGCGTGAAACAAAAGTAAATTTGAAAGTCGGTACCAATTGGGTTTCCAGATTTGTGAAAAGATACCCAAATCTCGGCACAAAGTGCTAGACTTTTTGATTATCGACGGGCAAAGTGCCAAAACCCAAAGGCAACAAAAGGTTGGTTTGATCTGGTGCATAACACGATGCTTACATATGGGATCGAGTCAAGCGATGTGTACAAGTGTACGAGACAGGCTTTTCGATGGGTTTAATTGCGGCAAGGGGATATAATAGGGTCTGAAATAAGGGGGAAAAGATAATTAATTCAGAACGGAAATCGAGAGTGGGTGACTGCAATTGAGTGTATCAATGCCACGGGTCTGTTTTTGCACCCATTTATCATTTTTATAGGTTAGCAATTTTGCGAGTCTTGGTATGTTGAGCTTGAAGAAGACTGACGCTAGGGGATTAGTGCGTATGGTTGGACATCCAACATATTGCTATCCAGTGGCTCGAACAGAATTTCATCCCTCAGATATAACGAAAAGCACTTATGGACTTTTGACACTTGACGGACATGGTAGTCATTTGACACCAGAGTTTGACAAGGTCTGCAACGAAAAGAACATAATCGCTCTATACACGCCGTCTCACACATCTGATCTTTGCTGATTTGGACCGTTAAAGACAAAATATCACCAGTTGGCCGGAGAAAGAATAAGGGTTGATGTCCTCGCGGGTGGCAGTGTGCGCATCAATAAAGATGACTCCATTGGACTATACAAACTTGCTCGGATAGAAGCTTTCACTGCTCGAAACGTCATGAGCAGCTTTGAAACTGCCTATTTGATACCATAAAATCCTCGGCGGGTGTTACGAAAGATCAACATCGAGGTAAGAAACGAGGTGTCTCCAGAAAGTCATCTGACGCTAGATCTTCAAGTCTTACTGATGATTCGAGTACGCCTTCAAAACACAGTAAATTAATGGGCCTTGCTTCCTCACATTATAAATTACCACAAAATTGTCCTGGGGATGTGGTTGTTGAAAGCCTCTATTGACAAATTTTTAAACTACGCGCTTTTGCAGGGACATTCGTTTGCGATTACGGCCAAACAATTCGGCGATGTTCTCGTCACTCATGCCGGGCAGAACAAAAAAAAAACAGTAATTCGAATAAGCATATAGCCGACGCTAGTGACTTTTCTGATAGGGAACTCAACGAACGCAACTTCAACTTTCTGGGGAATGTTAATCCCTCTTTGGAAAATTCTGTGGACTCAGAGGATAAAATTTAACAGCCACATAAAATACCGAAAACCACTTGTGGAATTTGTGGAACAATAGGGCATCGTAGACAGACATGTCCAAATTAGCCAATGAACTTTTTGTATGTATTGGCCTATGTTTAGCGTTTGTATTCGAAGTCAAAGATATCATATTTTCACAGAATGCAGTCGGTGACCTAAATGCCAGTTTGGTGCGAAAGCTAGTGAATTACTGTACGTTATCCAGAGAAAATATACTGCATACAGAATATAAATGTACGGGTTGTTATCAATCTCGGCAGTATCCTAATTTCCTAGCATTTTGGCGGCGAGGAAACATTCTTATAAAGAGGTTTACCTGCCCACACCTGAAATGTGGGACGGCATATCATTTTTCTATAGCGATATAGTTTTATCTGCGGAGTTAGTCCAAAGATTCTTTTCCTAATATGATGTTTTTATAAATTAATTGTTCAAAAAAAAATAATAAAGAAAAACCTGCCGTGCACGGTAGCAGGTGGGATTCTCCGAGTTCGTGGGGTAACAAGCCTCGGATCAACCGACGGGCGCGTATATGCAGGACACAGTTGACGAGAGCCTCGGACCTCTTATTTAACCCGAACATGGCTTGCCGGGCGACCCGATCGGTAATTTTCTTTTGGAGAGACACGAGAATGACAAATATCCAAAACCCATCACGTGTTTTTCTCCTGCTTGCTAATATTTGTCACGGTCGAATTGAGAAGCTCGTCACGCGGAGGACTCTAAGGAACTGGCTAGACGGCAAGCACACACGAATGGAGCTACAACCCAAAAACAATTCCTCCATTTCACCATCATAAACCTTTGCCAGCCAAGTCCAGCCTCGGCATCTTTCTTTCCAAAATTTACCTTGAAGTTCTGAAAAGTTCCGGATGTATTAGCCTATTATTGGGCCTCAGCAATTTCCGCACTCCGACACTCCAGTAATTGCTATTCCACAAGCCGTACAAGGCTGATACAGCAAGAAGATGCCAATCAAACAATAGAAATAATTTAAAATACACGAAAGCTCGAATTTTTCCGAATCTGCGAACACCCCGTCTCTATCATTTCCATTCACCGACATACACACCCCAATCTTATTCTCTTCATATACCAGATCCCAGATCCACACTCTCTCCTCCAACTCGTATCTCAGATTTTCTTTCCAGTCCAGGCGCTCATTTCACTTTCACATGGTGGGGCTCTCCTCGCATTTGTTAACTCCGACGGCCCCGTTCTCCATCCTTCCTGTACTCTTGCTTCTTCTTTTTTTTTTCTCTTTCCTTTTTTTCTCTCTTTTTTTTTTCTCACTTGAAGGCGAGAAATCACATGGTGCGCATGAGACTCGGTTCCATTCTCAGACCATCTACATATAAGTAGCCAGTGCGGGGCCCCAGATTTCAAATATCCTTCTTTTTTATCCACATTTCGACATATCTGCACGGACATAATTTTTTCCAGACTATATTCAAATACACTTGCTGTACCTGAACCTTTCCAAAGCATTTGAAAAACCAGCTGGTCTGATTTGTGCTTTCTCAAGAGCCATCGATATCCCCAGGCTTCTGTAGATCCCAGGCTTTATACCCACTACAGCCATAGATCTCCAGTTATAAAAAAATGGCTTACAACAACACCTTGGCTTCGCTTGCACAGGTGTCCGGGTCTGTCGACTACAGCCAGGGCCCCGACCCACGGACGCTCATCCAAAAAGAGCGTGCGTCGGCCCAATTTGACTTAAACCAGATGAACTACTTCTTGGAGGGCTCGGAAGACCGTGCTCATGAGACGCGCAGGTTCATCAACCAGATGGAGCGCGACCCGATCTTGGCCGCCACCACCAAGGACTACGACGCCACGAAGGCCGAGCACCGCGAGCTCACCGTCAAGAAAATCAACCGTCTCTCGAGGTACATCGAGGTGGAGACCTTTGAGGAGGTGGAGAGACGTCTTTCCATCATCTCTGTGTTCGACCCCGCGTTCCACACCCGCGTGGGTGTGCACTTGGGCTTGTTCTTGGGGTGTATCCGAGGCAACGGACTGCCCAACCAGATGCAATACTGGTTGTTGCAGAAAGAGCTGGCGTACGTCAAGAACCTCTACGGGTGTTTCGGTATGACCGAGTTGGCCCACGGGCTGAATGTCGCCGGGTTGGAGACGACTGCCACCTTCGACGAAGAGGAGGACGAGTTCATCATCCACACCCCGCACTTGGGTGCCACCAAGTGGTGGATCGGAGGCGCGGCCCACTCGGCTACCCACTGTACCGTCTACGCCCGGCTCATCGTCCACGGTAAGGACTACGGAGTCAAGACCTTCGTTGTGCCTTTGCGTGACGCAGACCACCAGTTGATGCCCGGCATTGCCATCGGTGACATTGGTGCCAAGATGGGCCGTGACGGGATCGACAACGGCTGGATCCAGTTTTCGCACGTGCGCATCCCTCGCTTCTTCATGTTGCAGAAGTACTGTAAGGTGTCCTCGAGCGGGGAGGTGACGGAGCCTCCGTTGAACCAGTTGTCGTACTCCGCGTTGTTGTTGGGACGTGTGATTATGGTGAAGGACGCGTTCCGTTGGTCTGCGCGTGTCATCACCATCGCTCTTCGTTACGCGGTCGGCCGTCGCCAGTTCAAGGCCGCGCTCGCCAAGGAGGGGGGCGCCGAGACCCAGCTCTTGGACTACCCGTTGCACCAGCGCAGACTTCTTCCGATCTTGGCCTTGACGTACGCCTTCTCCAACGGGGCCAATGTCCTTGCTGAGACGTCGTCCAGAACCATGGACGGGTTGGACCGCGCCGTGGCTGCCGACGACGAGAAATTGTTGGCCGCAGGCGTCGAGCAGATGAAGGCGCTTTTCGTGGCTCTGGGTTCCTTGAAGCTGACGTGCACGTGGTTGACCTTGACCAACATCGACGAGTGCAGACAGGCATGTGGTGGTCACGGGTACCTGTCGTACGCCGGGTTTGGAAAGGCTTTCAACGACTTCGCCGTGCAGTGTACGTGGGAGGGAGACAACAACATTTTGGGCATGTCCGTAGGAAAGCAATTGCTCAAGGCCTACACTGGAGTCAAGAAGGGCGAGGCTGCCACTGGAATCCTCGACTTCTTGGGTCAGTACAAGGAGCTTTCTGGCACCACTCCCGTCTTGAAGAAGGAAGACTTGCACAGCCCACGCACGATCTTGTACGCTATCCAGGCTGCACTTGTGCGTGCGTGTGCGCGTGC
>JAKTWD010000140.1:6636-17699 GCA_030581935.1 Metschnikowia corniflorae | reverse complement strand
ACACCGATCACAAAAACGTGAGGAAAGCCCTTGAGGACTCATTGAATAAGTTGAAGTTGGACTACGTCGACTTGTACTTGATCCACTGGCCGCTTGAAGGTGACTTTGAGGACAAGAACCCCAAAATCTACGACGGATTCGAGCCATACTTGGAGATGCAGAAATTGCAAAAGGAGGGTAAGATCAGGTCGATCGGTGTCTCGAACTTCACCCAGAAGAAGATCGAGAGCCTCTTGGCCCACCCTGAGGTGACAGTCAAGCCGGTTGTCAATCAGATTGAGGCCCACCCCTTGTTGCCTCAATGGAGCTTGTACGAGTACTTGAAGAAGGAGAACATTTTGATTGAGGCCTACTCGCCTTTGGGGTCTCAGGACAGTCCTTTGTTCAAAAACGACACTGTGTTGAAGATTGCCAAAGAGAACAACGTCGAGCCAGGTCACGTGTTGATCTCGTGGGCGGTTCAAAGAGATACGGTGGTGTTGCCCAAGTCTGTCAATGCCTCGCGTATTGCGTCTAATCTCAAGACTTTTAAATTGAGCGACGAAGATTTTGCCACTTTGAACAATTTGGCTGATCTCGAGGGCGCCAAGAGAACCAACGACCCATTGCCAGCTCTTTGGGAGGACCAGGTGCCTTTGCACACCGAGGGAATTTAAAGTGTGTGTCAGTGTGTAGAATACAATGAAGGAACAGGTTTCTGAGTTTATTCAAGCGTCTCTTTTATGATTCCCAGCTGTAGGCGGGCCGTGCTCTTACTGCTCCCGTTTCTTGTATTTTTCTGATCACGATTGATATGAAAGAAAACCTGCCAGAAGCATCATCAGTCGTAGACGGAGATTGTACATATTCTGTTGAATTTGAGTATTTAAGATTACAAGTTTCACAGTACCAAAAAATGACGTTGTAAGAAACAGAATAAAATTGGTTTTATCTGTGACCCTTTGATCTCTTATAAAGAGGTTTACTTCAGGCGGAGTGGACATCAGTTCAAAGATGCTACTTGAAAGACCTGAGACTTGGCAGTTCATGTCTGTCTGAATCGTGAAGAATACCGGGCACATCTCAAAATTTGTCTTTGGCTACTCATATTTCACTGTTGCTAATGGTTCTGTGTTGATGGGCGAGGATCACTTCACATGACTCAGTCACCCAGTCCGCCTTCCTCCATCTGTATTGCTGCCGCACCTATGTCCCTTGCCACTGGCTCTTCTAATAGACTTGCAAGGGACTTCACCCTTACGAGCTGGACGGTTCGTCGTCACTGGACCTCAAATCAATCTCATTGATGACGAGTCTAGTAGAGTTCGACACATACACGTGGTTTTCCCATTTGAAACGGGCGACAATATTCAAATTGTCTGATCGCCCGCATATTGGAGGTTCAACGTCTTCCTGAAGAATTTTTGGCTTTTGAAGGCATGAAAGTTGCTGGAAATCTACTGACAATATTTGATTCTTTTACGTCATGCGTCTATGCGATTCCTCTCGAGGACAAGTGGCTGGCTACAAAAGTTCTCATCGACTTTGTGATCCAATATAACAGACTTACAGTCAGAGCATGGGCCTCGATCAATCTGCCTGAACAATGGTTTTTCGAGTTTTGAAATGAGCGACTTTTCAAGGTCCACCGTGAGACAGGTTTTTTTTTTTAAAGAATCAATTGTATTATAGGAGGCTCCCACCTGAAGCTACAAAATCTATACTTCTATAGAAAAACCTATAACACATCTTGGAAAAGGCACTGAGTAGTGAAACAGGTATTCGACCTAAGCTCTCGGATATTCAAATATCTTTCCAGAATGGGAAACATGCTACAACTTAGGAATAAATTTTGATAAAAGGCTTGGTCAAGGTGTTTAACCCAAATACGCCTCAGACCCCGGGTTCGACCCCGGACGACAACTAAAACCTGGATGTGCGGTACACGTCTGGAAAAATCAAGTGTGTTAAGGTTTTCTATAGAATATATAGTTTTCGCCCATGGTTAAGGTAAGCAGCATCCTTCAATACATATCCGTTTCTTTGGAAAAAAATAGTGTTCACGCTCAGCTCCAAAGTAGAAGACTTCTGTTTTAGGTGTCTGATCACTAAAAACTACATTATCAGCAAGATATCAACGTAATCTAATGTAGAAATCGATTAATATTTGAGGCTACCTCTGATCGGTCTTCGATAGGGGCCATGTCAGGCGACACATATTATAGACCCCGGCGACAATACTATGATTTCAATAAGAAGCCGTGATGAACAGATTCTTGTTTTTAGAAATTTCAAGAGAAACAAACCAAACACGTATTTTCATACAAAAACACCTTCCATAGTCAAAGCTAGGTAAATTTCTTTATTACGCTGGGGCTAATTCGCACCCGTGTGCACAGTACACCAGATCAGCAGATCAAAGCTCGTTCATTCCAGTCGCACTGCCTCCGGTTCTACCTTGTTCCAAACTAGGCAAATAAGGTTATTTGAGCAGAACTATAATTCATTTCACCAACACTCTTTTCATCAATCCAGAAATGTTTGACAAATTTAAACTGAGAAAAGCCCCGCTCTCACTCAGCTCCGTCAGCAACGCTCTCCGCAATTCGGGAAATGCCAGCTTGACCCCAGAATTGCAAGCTAAACATCTCAAAATCGTCGCTGGAGATCAACGCATATCTGGTTGAAGTCTTCATTATCGATGGCATGTTGCCTCGTCGATCCTTTCTGTGCCTTTTGAGATGTGTGCTTTCGTGGTCTAGGGTTTTCTACATCGAATTTTTCGAACCAAGGCAAGAACATTCTTGCATCCTGTTAATTTCCCTGTTATTTCTGGTCCGAAGCCGTGCTTCACGTTGTTTATCTTTCAAACTTGACGTTTCGGCGAAGCTCGGATTAGGACACGCCGATCTCTCGTTGGTATGGTACATCCCGTATTGGTAATTACCCCAAATTGCACGCGTTTGGATGTCTCGCCATTATTACACATCCTAGAGCGCCCAAGTCTTCCAACCCAAAATTTATGGCGCGTACCTTGGTCGCTCGCAGAGTCGGAGTAGTCACAATTTTTTTGTCTATGATCCGCCATACTTTTCGAATCGTCTCAGGCAAACTTCAATGATGATAAATCGTTGCTCGACTTATTTGTCAGTTGATCCTATGATGATTTATCACATTTGTGTTCAGAAGTCGCCTTTACATCTCTTACCTGGCATACGGTATCCACCTGCGTCCAAGGGTGAGACAAAAGAAGAGTCTGAGAAAGATTACCTCAACCTCACAGCACTTCTTCGGAAAGTCGCTCTCGCCGCTGCTAAGTCTCGTTCTTCGACAGAATCTTCCTTGCATGCAGCTACGCCGCCTTCGACGACTAGAGCCCTTCCAACTCCAGAGGGACCTTTTTTGACTCGACAATGAAAGATAGTTGTGTACGTGAGATTTCTGAAACAATGCTGGTGTTGTTATTGGCTTTTCAAACAATGAACTCAACTATGATTTTCTTAGTTTTTTAAGAAGTATTTAAGAACTATTTTACACGGCGAAGCGTGCAGTTTGAAGTGTGGGAGATCTTCGAACTGTCCAAAGGCATACGCCCTATTGCAGCGTTAGAAAATGTCACAATGACAGTTTGGGATTGTACGCCGGGACTAATCACGTTCATGACTTTCTTCTGTACAGCCCTGGTTCTTTGTTTTATTAGCCACCTTCGGACAAATGTCTACAATTCCCCAATCCTTGGGTTCGGGTCAATGGATTATCCCGGCTCTTCGGGTTGAACGGCAAAGCGTTTGGGAAGAGCGACACAAAGATGCCGTAGCGGAGCTTCAGAATATTTTGCCGGATATAACATCAAAAACGAAACACTCTGAACTGGCGGAGGCTATTTCGAAAGTTAACGATATGGATATTGATGAGCAAGACACCGGCCTGGCTCAAAAACAAGTTGATATCGAGGATTCGGACTCGGGCTCCGAAATTGACCCGGAAGAATTCAATACATCCGTCAGAGAACAAGCTGAACTGCTTCCTCAACCTGCAGTTGTGATCAAAGCCAAGCTAACAGTCCAATACTACGAAGATGCCTTAGAGTTTATCAAAGCAGTGGAAAAAGGAGCATCGATCACAGCAAACCTTTTGTTTTCCAAAAACAGAAATTAAGTTTTGGAGTCGATGGATTTTTTGGTTCTCACTGATGCTTTCGCCGTGAGAAATGCAGCTCAAGGAATTCGTCGCATGCTACATCTTGTATGGATGAAGGGTTCTCCCGACGAGGGAAAGTCAATCTCGTCACATCTCGTTGACTGTTACAAAGAGCTTTTCCTATCAGCACCGCAAGGTGCTACAGCATCCCAAACTGGGGTACTCTTTGCCAAGAATTTGATCGGCTTGACCCTTTCGGCCTCTGTTGCAGACTTGGCGTCGTTGGAAAAGCTTTTAGGCCTCATGTACTCGACCAAACTAATTTATCCCGAAATCATCAAAGTCTTGTGGCTCATTTATAGCAAGGCTGGGGCTGACGATGAAGACTACTCAAAAGACTTCATTCATGGGTCCATTCAGATAATTGGTATGTTGGCTGTTGCAAACCCCAAAAGAGCTCGAGACTCAAATACCTGGATATAGCCGAAAGAAATCGGGATACAGTGAATCAACTTGCTCCCTTTCGGCCTTCTTGAGTTTACACTGAAAAAGCTTCAAGGCAGTAAGCGTCAGACAGCAGTTGACAATTCCGTCTGTGACACAGAATTTCAATTTTACTTGAAGGATAAAAGACTCCACGAATTAGGGAACTGAATCCTTTCTCGCTGTGGAAATGCAGAAAGCGTGTGCCAAATCACTTAATTATTACAATATCCGGTTTCGTAATATTGTCTGTCTCAAAATTATTACATCGGAATAGTGCTTGATCCTCGTTGACATGCTCAGGAAACACAGCTTACCATCTACCATTTTAAATACCGTTGAAGAAGCTTTATTTAGCTCTTTCCCGAATACCAGACATAGTTCTAAATGAAGCAGAAACTTCTATGAAAGCAAAGAAATAATAACGCTCAATGATGGCTTAAATCGGACTAATTAGTATAAACTGTTTTCATGAAGGACGAGGATCTTAAAGAACTATGTATCCCGTCGTCTATAAATCGGGAAAAGAATTTTTATGTACTCCAGCACAGTCCGCGCCGTTTGAGTCTCTTTCCTCCGAAGTGAAGTAACGTGCTCACGGAAAAAGATGCAATGCATCGCCAGAGACAATCAAAACGTTTTATTTCGGAACCAGACCTCGGGGATCTTATCCACAGGTAGAGAGAGACGGCCAACTGACAATTGATCAGATTTTGTCGCATAATCATTTGAGCATAATCGTACATCCAGACTGGGATTAAGAGGCTTTGGCCCTTTGACTCAATTCAGGGAAACTCAGATGAAGAGCTGGCGAGAGTGTATCATACTTTTTGGCTGACGGAGATGAAGAGAATGTGGAAGATCACGGAGATCTCGGAGCTGGTGATAAGCTGGACGAAGAGCCTATTTTCACTCTGGATGACGACGAAGTTACTTCTGACTTTGTGTAAGAACGGATCAAATATACGAGTGCAAACGCGGTTTTGATCGGTTGAGATATGGGGATCTTTCACTCTCCCCTATTAGTTGGAGGTGTATCTTCTTGAAAAAATACTAAAACTACTTGCATAAAACTGCATAAACTAGATTATCGCGAGAATACTGAAAAAAACTACCTACAGCCTCATTTAAGCAGCGCGTTTCTACGTCACTTCAACAGTCGTTATCACAGTCGTTTCTTCATGCCATCGAGCTTGAACAACAATGTGATTCGCTCCTAGCCTCAGACTGTCCTTCCTCATTCACCCCAAAAAGTTGGCCAGATTTGGTCTACGTGCCAGAACGTCGAGTTTCAAGCAATACGCACTGCAAATCCTATGCGTTTTCTCTCGTTTCTACAATGGAGCACCACACTTCTTCCCTGCCTCAAGTATGTGCCTGTTGATGAAAACGGTGCAACTATTGTGTCGTTAACGTGTGGACAGGCATATGAGTTCTGGTAAGGCATTAATGAAGCATGAGGATTAGATGACCAGAACAGCCGGTTTGAAAATTCTGAAACCCCTAAAAATACTGTTTGCAATAATTCCGGTGGGTGTGCCAAGAAAAGTCACGCAGAAGCTAGCGTAACGGACACGTGAGCAGTAACAATTGAGTTTCCTGAAAGCGTCAAAACCCTTAAAACCCTAAATTCACTAACTTTCAATTTCAAACCACGAGAACCCAATATACACGAGCACCTCCTTACTCTCCCCCAGATTGTTCCCAAAATCTTTTGCAAATGCACCCCGCACTGCCCCAAGGGCCAAACCGCCCATACCGCCTCTCTGCACGCTGCGAAAATACGGTAGACGAGCGGAAACCTTTGCGAGACGCGGGAGCACTTCCCGATCCGGAAACGCTGCTGCATTCCCCAGTTTTCCGCCTCCGCAGTACAAATATAAACAGCCGGCCATCTTTCACCGTTCTCTCTTTTCAAATATTCTAGACTTTCATAGAAACACCAGCACAAATGGACCCGAACGTGAAATCAGAGATCAACACCGAGCTCGTCGAGTACGCCTACAAGCACCTCAAGCACGTGCCGCATACAGCCGAATACGAGAAGATGATCTCGTCGGTGCCGTATGACTGCTTCAACAAGGAGCTCTGGATGGCCCGCAACCTCGCCCATGAACGAGCGGCCGACTATGTGAACATCCGCATGTCCGACCACGACTTCGATTTCCAAAAGCACCAGGCGGCCCGTATCAAGCACCTTGAGTCCATTTTCGGCAGCATCCAGCCGGACTTTTTCATCGAGCCTCCCTTTTTCGTCGACTACGGCTTCAACGTCAAGGTTGGGAAAGGTTTCTACGGTAACTTCAACTTGACTCTTCTCGATTGCACCCTTATAGTTTTCGGAGACGACGTTCTCATCGGTCCTAACTGTTGTTTCACTACCGCCACCCACCCCACCGACCCCGCGCTAAGAGCGGCGCATGTGGAATATGCTAAACCGATATACGTGGGAAACAATGTTTGGTTCGGTGCTGGGGTCAATGTGATGCCGGGCGTGACCATTGGAGACGGTGCTGTTATTGGTGCCGGGGCGGTCGTAACAAAGGACGTGCCTGCTAATACAGTAGTAGTGGGTTGTCCTGCGCGAGTGATAGACAATTTGACTCCAGCAGAGGCGAAAAAAGGGGGGTTGTCCGAGGAAGAGTTGAAGGCAGCGCAGAAGGATAGTGCGGTGTAGATGGGAAGTATTTTTGCAACTTGTGGGGTTGGATTTCGGGGGTAGCGGGACTTTACTTTTTTAAATAAGGGTGGTTTCTGTGGGCGCACCAGTGGGGATGAAGTGTTGTGGTGTACTGGGCATGGAGAGTGCTGTACTGGCACTGTCAGAATGTTAGAGGCTCTGATGGACTGGAGAGGGTGGTTGATAGATGTGTCATGAGAATGCACTTGGCAAAGAAAATAGAGAATGAAGACGAGAAACTTTGACTCAATTTGTGAGTATTACTGTTTCGTAGTGTTGGTCGTAGAAAGTCATCTACGTTCAACTGAAGAGGAGGTAGAGAGAATTACGAGACCACCATGACTGTGATCAGCTCTCGAAGCAGACGTACGACAAGAAGGACGTATTTAGATAGTGGAACATGTGATGGTGTGTTGTTTTCTAATGAGTGTTCAGCTTGTAGGTCCTCATTGCATGAGAAGTGTTACGTGTATTATGAGACAAATCAAAGTTGTGTTATTCAGCATTAGAACTGAGGCAACGAGCTTGTTAGACGTGCTTTTCTCTGCAATTTGAAAAAGTTGTTTCTTACATGTCTGCACTGGTGTGAAACCATGTTTCATTGACCGTTCCTCGAAGCCACTCCCAGATAGACTGTGATTACGTCGTCATCCGAAATATAGATCTGCTCTCCGTCCAGCATGTTACCATTTTCCGAATCTTCGTGAACTTCGCCTTCTTTTCATCTCTGGAAGTATGAATCTATCTCGTTCAGCTCTATGTTTGTGGCGGATGGCCATTGTTTCTCCCATCCGAGTAGAAGGTGCAATTCTCTTCGATCTCATGACGATCAGTAATTCTGCGTCAAACTCCAATTAATACATATCAACGCCCAAGTAGAAACAATGGTTGGAGGGTGTCCGGTTAAGATCTCGTCGCCTGCCCCAGCAGTGAAGGCCCTGACGAGATCAGTCAAAGCTTTGAATATTTGTATTTAGCACGCCAATGTCATCTCACAAGTGGACGTAACACGTCAATACATAGATTCCGTGGTCTGTTACTCGTTGCGGCTGTGTATAGCAGGACAAAAGTGGCAAAACGTCGAGTTTCTCGTAGAGCATTCGACGTCTGCGGTAGCCCCTCGAAGCTTTCTCGAAAGCACAGATGAAAGGTACCCCATGTCCTTCAAAGTGACTCTATTCGTTCTAGATAGCCTTATTCCATACGCGGGCATCGAGGTATAACTGAAATTTTGAGGCTGCCTCATCGCTTCACAGCTTTCAATCCAATTCTGAGCCACACTCTAGATTGGATTGACCAGATGAAGCTAGCTTTGGTCCACATACTTCGAGTACGAACGAGCTTCTCTCCGTTGATCTCTGTGTCACGCAAGCCAAAACGGGCTTATCGATGCCAAAACAAGAATTATTTGTGGGTTTTGTCCATGACGTCTGTAACACCAGGAAGAAGCCTTCAATGAAGTCTGAGCGCAACGCCGGGTACTTTACCCCAAAACATTTGGTCCATGAGTACAAAAAATCATTTTTGCCCTCGTGGTGCTCAGATCAGTGCAAGCTGTTTTCGCTTATCTCCTCTTTCTCTTTTTGACCAAAGCACTAAGCGGTACACATCTGAAAAAATCAAGTGTGTTATGGATTTATAGTTTTCGCTCAAGGCTAAGGTAAGCGGCACCCTTCAATTCATATCTTTTTGTTCTCTAATCCTCAAGAAGTTGACCCACTGTTCCTCTGCCAGGCCAATTTAGCAGCCATTTCGCAGCCAATAAAGCTCACATGTGGGCACCTTTAAATCTACAGAAAACCGCCACAAACCACGGCATCATTCACACGAAAAAACTCAGATGCTAAACTGAGCGAAATCGATCAGACTAGCCTGAAATCCCCGCTTTTTTTTCCGAATTCTCCCCGGGTAAACTGCCCAACATCGCTGGTGTACGGGTCTTCCTTTATCCGCCTGGTTCTGGTGCTTGTGGTCGAATGTAAATGTGATGCTCGGATTTTGAGTTCAAAAAAGCCGCTTTCGGCGAGTCAGAGCAATGAAAATAGCATTAGGGTTGAATACAGCTTTTCAGTTCGATGCCTTCATAAGAGAAATTCAATAGAGAAAAGAATGACTATGTGCAGGTCACGTACCCCAGTAGTTTAGGCCCTGACGAATTTACCCGGAACTTGAAGAATATTTGCAATTTAGCCTGCCGGTGACATCTACAAAGTAGACCCGGCCTGAGAATGTGCTGCTCTGCGACGCTTCTCTCTTTGTGGCTCTTAGCGGGATCGAATTGCTTCGTCTCGGCTGAAAGTATGGCTGCGGTGTGATCAATATCGATGTATTAAAATTCCTCGCGATATGATGTAATGTACTGAGTAGCTGGTATATGCAGCTATTATACATGACCACTAACATTCATGGAAACACTATGAGTGTCTGCAATCCTCAAAAGGCTTCTTAATAAACCAATTTATCAAACATATGAGTGCTGTTAGAGTTACGTTCATGGTAACTAAGTAAAGTGAATTATAGATCGAGAGTCAGACTGTGGTAGTATCAGAATACTAGTATTACATGTGACAGATTTCAGTAAGAGCTGCTTGAATGGCATGTTGAGTCGTAGACGGGGAAAGCGCATGAAGGAGATTTGGAAAAATATTAAAAAAAAGAACAGAACTAAAAGATAACTTTTGAGAGTTTTCCCCGTAAAATCCTCTTTGCCAGCATCATTGGTTCAGGTACTTCTCCAATCATCAGTAACGTGAACTTGTTGAATCTGTGGAAGCTGTATAACATCATGCGTTGGTGTATGGGATTCATCGGCTTTTGATATGGAACAACAGACTTGGTATTCCGGTGTGTACTTCAAGTAGTAGATCTCTTTTCCCAGATATCGTTTCAGGTGTGTTCGTAGATGTTTCAACTGGGAGATGCCCTGGATGAGCTCTCTTTATGTCTCGCTGTATATGTTTTATAAGAAACATCATATTACGAAAAAAAATCATTGGATTAGGTCCGCCGACAAAAAACCGATATCGCTATAGAGAAAACCATAATAGGTCGTAACCATATTTCAGGTGTGTATGCCCACCCGGGGAGTTCACACAGAACTTGTTCTGCCAAAACCAGTGTTGATTCGCATCGTAAATTCATCGAAATTTCGTTAAAGTTAACGATTTTTCGTTATCGTAATTACGATTACGATAGGCCCATCGTTAGTAAAAGAATCGTAAAATTTTACGATACACTTACGATTTTCCGGCATATGGCAAGGTGTGCACAATGTGTATAAGGCTGGCTCTGATTGGGTGGTTCCATGCAAATCAAAGAACTAAGATTATGAACTTTTGCAAAAACCAAGTTCCAATGATCACGTGGAAACGAAATTGTTAGACACTAGCGCTCTATTTATTCAAAAAATTGGTTCTCGCCTGTCTTGTTTACTTTCTTCTTCATGGTCAAAAAGTTCAATGACACAAGAATCTTCTGAAACACCTCCTGTTCTGGAACTTAGTACGCCTCCTGATTCCATACCTTCCCCCAGCCCTTTCGCTTATACATCGGCCGTGTTTAAATTTGGTTACTTCATAGCAAAACAGACCGGTATAAATCAAAAAGGTGAAACACGTATAAAGTCGAAATGCCAAAAGTGCACAGTGTCTTACACGCATTCCAGATATATAAACACTTCCACTTTGGCACATCATATCCGAAGCAAGCACAAACGAACGTTGATTTCCCAGAGTGAGCAAGCTCATGAAGACATTAAAAATGGCAAATTGAATTACCATGA
>JAKTWD010000139.1:0-17966 GCA_030581935.1 Metschnikowia corniflorae | reverse complement strand
GCAATCACTCTTTTCAGCACACTCCATTTCGCTCGGAGTCAGTGAGCGTTGCTCATTCAGGCCTCAGATTGCTGTCCTTTTCTCCCACTTTCCACGTCTTGTAAGTTTTTTTTTGAAGAATCAATTGTATTATAGGGGGCACCTACCTGAAGCTGCAAAATCTATACTTCTATAGAAAAACCCACAATACATCTTGGAATAGGCACTGAGTAGTGAAAAGCCCGACTCTCCCCTCTCCTCCTTACCCTCTCCGCTTCTGCAAGTCGTGGCAGTCCGTTCTGACCCGAGTATGCTCCAGTAAATTGCCCGATTGCGCGTCCTTACTTCGCGAACAATAAACTCGGCGAACAGTCTCCACGTCCAATTGAGGTTGCGCATGTTTACGTACTTATGATTCATTGGTGCCAACATCATTCAATTTCATGGGCAATGTCATGCCTAACTGATTCCACCAGGATATCGTGCAGCTGCATTCGCTGTAAAGATGCTTGAGCGTACCTGTCAGATCTACCCTTTCAAGAAATGACATTCGAAGCCTGTACCTGAGGTCTTTGTGTCGAAACATTAGACTTTTTAAAATGATGGAGAGCTTTCAAATCATTGTGCTGTATCCATTCGTATTCGTGAAAATGCCTCCAAAATTTTTCCCATCGTCGTTTGGGACGAGCCGGTGGGCAGATTTCCAAAAACCTCTCCGGTTGTGGTGGCGGAAGTTTCTTTTGTTGCTTGCGACTGACAGATCTGAAACTGTGCCGATCGCAATCCTTGACTTCTTGCTGTGTGAGCTGACCTTCTTGGCTCGTATCTGGAACCACGCAAGATGATTCAATACTGGCCCCAACGAAAGGGTTGAGCTGGTGACTTCACGTGTGCTGGAACGATCGATTTCCACGCTTCAAGGTAACATATTTCTGTTCTCGTAAACGTCCACTTGAGATGTGTGAAGAATCTACCCGTGTTTTCCAAAAGAAAGTCAGCACAGTTCAATCCTCTCGCATAACCTCCGCTCTTTGGCCTAGCATACATCCTGGGCACAGCGATACCCTCAAAACCTCCTTTATACCCTCATCCATCTTCTTCAACTGCAGAGGCTTCATACAAGTACCAAGTCTATATAGACCGTTCGAGAGGCCACAAACATATTGGTGCCTATAGCTAGATTAATCAAATCAAGATTCATGTACCCTTGCTTCATTGTGACAAAAGGCATCAGTCCTATAAGCTGTTCCAGTTAACTCCATTCAATGTCAAGCCCATGAACTTCAAGTTTTCCGAATACAACAACATCTGAGGATACGGGAGTATCACCTGATGGTAATGCAAATAAGAAGATTGCACGCCCACGAGTTTGGTCTAAGTTTTACTGACCAGGCCATTGTTAAAACGCTCAAACGTCGCGAGAGCTTTTGCAAATATCTCATAATCTTTGTTCCCGCCAAGATAAATGTTGACATCATCGGCAAAGGCATGGTATTTCATCTTCTCCACCATCACGCCAGTGTAGATAATGGGAACACACTCTAGTTCCTCAAGATGAACTAAAAGCGGTTCTAATGCCAAGTTGAAAAGAAGAGGGACAATGGATTCCCTTGTCTGGTTTCACGAAAAGAGGAACCTCGCTACTTTCCAATTATTGAGCAAAATTTGAGCATCTTGGACAGTGAGAATCAGCATAACGAATTTGATGACTCTTACACCGAAGCCCAATAGTCAACACCACTCTCGTGTTCTGATGTGATATTAGTAAGATCTAGCATGAGCACAACTGTGATAAGGTAGACTGTTGTCCTTCCACAACTCAAGCGAAGTGAAAAGCTCCATCGAATTCTGATTGGCTTTTCTGTTAATGATGGATTTGCGATGAAAGGGGCCAACACTGAGTTCAATGCCTTTTGCATACGTGAACACACCGCTTTAGAGATCACTTTCAAGAATGTTTTCGATAAGGATGTGGGGCGAACCACTTGTATCCTAGGAGTTGGCTACATTGTGCATTGGAATGAGAGTGATCAACACCCTCTTAAAGCAGTCTGAAAGCCTACCCGTCTCCATAATAAGTTGACGATTTCGTTAGACTGCAGATCGCCCACATTACTCGAATATTGCTCGGGACGGTGTCAAGAATTTTCGCGTGATTATAAATTGGACTCTTGGTCTCATTGGAGTATGGTGCTGAGTCAAAAAGACACCTTCCTCGTCTCAAAAACCTCTTGCCTTCGAAAGAGCCAATTTGAATGTGTGCAGTTGAAGTCGGTTTCACGTGTCCGTGACAATGCTCTTAACTCGAGAAAATAGAGATTCCGAGGGCGAAGACATCGCCATCGTGGAAGATGGTCCTTCGCCATTCGAAAGATCGTGGGTAACGAGGCCTCTTGACGCATACAGTAAATATCAATAGTCTCACACGTTTCGCATTCTTTTCCGAGAATCCCGAGAAGTACTCTCGAAGTTCACTTTCGCCGTCATGGTCATCGTCATCACCAGTATGGCAAACGTCATAAGAAAACACACACACGCACTTGCTGGTTTCTTTGACTGGGATGTTTCCCCCGTTGTTTGTTTGAGGAGCTACCTTCCTCTTTGAGCTTCTTCTAATAGCGGTGACATCTCCCTGATATAATCATCGGCAGCCCGCTTTATAACTCTAAGGCGTCGTGAAGCGCGGGGTTTGTGCTCGCATCAGACTCGCCTTTGCAAAAGATTTAGTCGAGTTTGCCGGTGATAATGGCGGTTCCAAGTCTATGAGAATTCTTTAGAATATCTCAAATTATCTCAAATAATCGGAGTATCTAAGATATTGCTTGGATATCCGGAATAATCTTCAAGAGCTTTCTTATCCGAGATAACTGGATATTTGAGAGAGAATGCAGATAATACCATCCCTGGTTGTCGGACATACCCTTGTGCTCATGATTTCCATCCGCGAAGATTGAAAGCTGGTGGGCTGGGCGATCAATTTGTTAGCGTTTCTCAAACTAAAGGCATTTTGAGCATGAATTGCAAGATCTTCATCAATGAGTAGATACAAGCTGATATCTGTTCATACGGGGAGTTGATGCGAGCTGATCGTTTGATATTCATGCTACACCTCTTTGATCATGTGACGGCACCGCACCCACGCCTTCTTGAGGAAATATCACTGCAGTCGAGTTCATCTGTGAATCTTGCCTCACAGGTGATCAAAAAACAGCGACGCACTGAAATCAATCATATGATCGACTTCTGGAAGTCTAGTGAAAGCTAAAGGGGCAGTGACAAAAGCCGTTTACGTCAATATTGATTATCACGATTTCTTGAACTATGAGGGTAAGACCAGCCGCTTGATAGTAATATAGTCATCATTGACTGCGCCCAAACAGGAACTACAAACTAGTCTTACTTGCACTTCCAATGCTCACATATTCCAAAGTATAGTACATACACCGTGATCTCTTCTTTATCACCTTCAATCCTAAATCCACCAATTTTTGTGTATGTGATATTGATTTGTCATGACTGATGTATTCGAAGATTTGCACGGCCCGGGTCTCAGCAAGTGCAAGTGCTAATAATTCTGCATCCGGGGTACTCCGGTGATATTCTTCTGTTTCTTGCTTCCCCACGCCACGAGATTTCTGTTGAAATAGGTTGCAAAGCCAGATATCAGTTTCGCATCTGCTAGTGGTACGAAAGATGCATCCGAAAGGATTTCCACCGTGGATTCGTTTTCGCTCCCCGAACGACTGTGCTTGCTGTATTCTAGTTTTCAATCAATTGAGTGTTTCAGGAAGCCAATTAAGCGTAATAACTGTTAATAGGCCCATTCGGAAGGGCTCGACGAGTGCCATGTCAAAGCACTCACGGGTACCGATATGCCAGGTCGTGTGTTATTTGCTGCCCACTGTAAATTCCCGACTCCCGACTGGTATCGTTGTAACATTCTTGGTGTTAACTTTTAAAATTTGTCTTCGAGCGTTTTATAAAAAACATCTTCCCCTGGTACACTTTATGAGCCATATCCGTGGTAATAAACTTTCTTGGGGGCAGCATGCTTCTGAAGTCTTTCATTCTCGAAGCTCATCACCAATCTCAGCAATATTTGTCTTGTGACAGTCATATCCAATTTTTGTGCGGGATATTCGATGCCCAAGTATTCCCATACTTCACCAACGTACCTCAAGTCAAAAATCTGGCTTAGATCCTGTTTGACCTCTTCAAAAGTTTCATCATTTTCAGCTGCGAGAAAGAGGTCGTCGACATAAAGTGCCACCATGGGATTCCTCGATTAGACATACGGGTGAAAGGTTTTCGTCAAAGTCAATTTCTGTGCGTCCGAGGTCTATAAGTTTTTGGGCGAGGAAGGATTTCGTATTCTGCTCGGTCATGCCATACACGGATCTCCTGAGAAGCCAACGTGACTGACGGACACGTGAATGCAAACACGCAACTGTGTGATTTGTATGGTTTATGAAGATCAAAATTCTAGACTCTGGCAGAAATGAGTTTATTTAAGATTCTAATGTTTGTCTTTCGAGCATTGAGGCAATAGTACCAAAATGCTCGCCGTTCCTCACGAATCAGACTCTTTCTACACTGCGTCAGATCCTCTCACAATGATTAAAATAAAACTCAATACAATCACCAAGCTCTTTCCTTCCAGGCATAGCCACGTCAGGTATTCTGGTGGAAAAGAAGCTTGATCTCGTAAAACAAATGGCTTCATTGTGCAATTGAGCAAAGGGGCCATTGATGCCTGATGAGATATGTAAAATGTCACGGCCGACGCAGGAGATGGTCGTTTGAGGCGATATGGCTGGAATGTGACTTTGGTTTGGAAGATTTTTGGGTATCAACGTGGTTTACGATGAGACCCAAAGTCAGAGCCCAAACTTATTGTCATACTTCGCAGCCAGTACTAAGCACGTCAGAATTAGGGTGCTTCACACAATTCACCATAAAATTTGAGAAAACACCAAAAATTATTAACTTTTTGCCTACAATTTCCCCACACAAGGAAAGAAGAAATTTTGAGTTAGTCGAAAGATTCCACCAGAGTTTGAGCTGTTGTGGTTAGCGAACTGCATACAGGCAGCCACTTAATTCTGTAGTGGTTGCGAGCCCATGATTTCCCAAATGCATTTCTCATTGATAATGTGGTTAATACGTGAAGTAGCCCATTTTTATAGTCACCAAGGAGCCTGGTGTCTTACCTTTAATCAACGATGCATTGGTTCATAAATGATAATGCACGCGGAATCTAAAATAATCATACTTCTCAGAGTGCGCTAAGCACAATTTAATCGCTAACTTCAAAGCACCCTTACCAAGTTGATGCTGGTAACGATGAGCTTTTTGGGATATTCACAATATCGGGAGCGAAGGTTCTTCTCGCATTACCCAGTAACAAACTTTCGGGCAGAGAACACAGGCGCCCGGTTCATAAATCCAGACTGTATGAAGTAAGAATTCCTTGGAGTGCGGCAGAGGATGCACGTCAGGTTCTTCATGGTGTTCTCAGCCTGATACGCAATTCTGGAATCAAAAACCATTTCCCTCATCTAGCTGAGGTTGGGTGCCTCGAGGCTTCAGTTCATCCGAAATATCCCTACTCTCCAGTAATAGATCGCCCCTCAAGGGTCGATTGGAATAAAGTTCCCCACGATGCAGCTCGGAATATTGTACCGGTCCCGTCTGATGGTGAAACTGAAACAGCAACTTTTCCTCTTCCGGCCGTCCTTGGTTCTAAGATTGCAGCTCGTGAGCACGGCCTTTTGGCCTTTATCGAACGCAATTGCGCCGTACTTTTCCCAGAAATTTACCGCGCTCTCCTCGCTCATCAACTCGTAAATTGCGAGTTTGCCATCTTTGAGATCGTCTGTGGTCACGCCCACCAAGGACGCAAACTCCTTGTTGCCTCTGTATATTTCACCTGTACGCCGCCAAAGACACGCCGGGATGGCCATCGAAGTAAATACGCGATCGTAGTCCAAAAGCATGCGCTCGAAACTCTCCTCAACCAAAACCAAGTCCACATCTTTCAAGGTTTTTGCAATTGCACGGAACGCGGGGCGAAAAATCGAGAGCGGTTTCAAGATCCGCTGTCGCGAAGACTGGTTCATGTAATTGTCCATGTATCGCTGTAGACGCGCGTATCCTTTTGCGTAATTGTACGGCTGGAGCAAACCTGCCTCGAGTTTGGCCTTTATCACTTGCTTCAACCGCTCTTCGGGCGAGATTTCGGTGGTCGGGTCCGCGGCGGTGAGGAAAAACTTGTCTCTGGCCAGATCGGATATTACTGGTTGGACGTTAGAGCTGTCACTTGTTGCAGATACAGGAGCGGCCTTTTGAGAGGTCAATGGCTCTGCCTCGTGTAGATGGTTGTTGTTCTGCGGTAGAATCTGCGGTTCTTGTCTCGCTTGGCCGTTTATACCATTATCAGAAAACGCGTTGATCACGTTGGAGGGGGGCGAAAACTGGAGCAAGTTGGTCAAGTTCGTCGATGAGTTTGCCCCGTCTGGGTTCATCAGAAACGGTAGCAACGCGTCATTGTGGGTGTTGTCGTCATTGAGCGCTCCGTTGACGAGCTCCGGGTCGTCGATAATGGAGAGAAAATCGTTCAAGGAGCTGAACTCGCTCCCGGCATGTTCCGAGTAGAAAAACGGTTCCTGGTTGAACGGTAGCGACATGTTCAACCCAGAGGGGCGTGTCTGTGCTTGGGAGTAATCCTTTTCTTTTTCGTCCATGAGCCCGGAGGGCGGCTGTATATCCAGCGTGAAATCACTGACCCCGCTTTGTGCCGTTAGAGGTGTTTCCAGCTTATTGCCATTCGTGGTGGAATTGGTCACGTGAAAGTCCGGCGGCGTCAACGACTTTCCCGCTGCTTCGCCCCCTTTCTTCTTTTGTTTAGCCGCTGGCTCGTCATGGCAAAGATGGCCTATCCCACGCTTGATACACCTCAGACAAGGCCTCTCATTGTCGCATATCATATGCGAACGGCGACAATATACACAGGCAACCTCGACCTTTTTCTTGCGTCTTTTGGATTTGTTTTGCGCAGAGTTTGTATCAGGGCCTCCATTCTGGCCATTTTCGATGTTTTGCGATGTGCTTCCGTTGTTAGTGCTTGAACTGGCATCGGCAGTGAACGGCGATAGTTTAGCCGGAGGCGGGTTCTGGCCCTCGGATGCTTCACCTGGCTCTGCTTTCATGTTTCACAAAGCAAGCTTGAAAAAAACCTGAAACACGTCTGTGAGTTGGTCAAAAAGATAGCTCAGATTCGTAGAGCCATGCGTAACTGGGCGTGTGAGCGTTATTCCAACGACGTAAACGGTACCTTGCGTGTTTGATAATGTTCGGGAAAAAAGCACACTGCTATGATGCGCGTGGAAAAGCGTTAAACCACGCCCTGTGCAGGGTGCTGCAGGCTCTGTCGCGGATTGTGGGGTGCACTGGGGCCAGTATAGGCGAGGCATTTGATGATTTTTCCATCCCGAAGTACTGGTCAATTTGAGCAGTCAAGGTCATGTGGTGTGATCAGCATCGGCGTGTAACTGAATCGTCCATGATGGGTACCAATTAGTTCCTGAACCCACATTGACATGAGAATTGGTCAACATATCAAGGTTTCAGATCCATGCGCACCAAACAACTTGAACTCAACTCACGATCCTCAAAAAGCTGCAAAGCGCTCTCTTTGACCCCATTCCCTTGCCCCAACAGCTATCATTTTGAGGACACCTGAGCTCCATCCATCAAACACATGGTCAGCTGCATCTGAAAGCTTGGGCTACTGCTCTTCAAAAGACTTGAAGGAGCTGAAATTTTGCAAAAGCCGAACAATCACATACGAAGCTTCGGTCAAGGCGAGCTGCTGGCCCAAGCATATTCTTGGGTCGCCATTGAATAGGAGGCTCGTCCACCCGAGTCTATGCGACGAACTCGGCCGTTGTCTTGAACCGTCTCGCCATCGCGAAATCCACGACTGGTCCCTCGAGAGTGGGTACCAATCGTTCAATACGTAGAACATTCTGTTCTTGAACAAAATGGCTTGTAAAGTCTTTTCGTCCCTCGTCAAGCGTTCAGGGTTGAACTTGCATGAAATCCTCTCTTTCTCTAGCTTCTTCGTCTGTTCTGGGTCTTCGAGATCTACAGGAGCGTGCGGCCAGGATTTGTTTTCCGCTGTTGAAAGAGGTTGTCAGTGGGAACGCCAGCCCTCCAAGGCCGAAGTTCACCACATTTTGCTCGGTTTGCATGGGTTGCTGTGGCCCATTATTGTCGAGGTTGAGATTTGCGAATCCGAAATCTGTCGCCCGCCGGTTCTGTTGGTCGACAAAGTTGTAGATGTTATTGGCGAAGCTCTGTGGGTTCCGTCCCACCAGTGATTTTTGGCCGACCAGTAATTCTGCTAACCTTTGGTCAAGCTGTGCGAGACGTTCCTCCATCGCTTGATTAGCTTGGTTCTGAGGGGCTTTCAATCTCAAATTCACCTCGTCTACTATGGGATTGTATCTCGCCAAGTATGGCGTTTAACATTTCTGAGTTTCCCATAGTATCTCTCGCTCCAACGCTCGGCTTGAAAACCAGGGCATCCTTCGCGTAATTCTCCTCGTCTCTGTGAAGAGAGTTGGTCTTCTTGGTTCCTCAATGAAAGTTGCGTCGTCTGATCAAGACCACTTCCTCTAGGCAATGCCGTGTTTTGCAGCCACTCTGAAGTTGCTGTGCACCGATTCTCAAGACTATTGAGAACCCACTTTGAATAAGCTCAGAAAAGAACCAACTATTTTTCGAAACCCTGTGCAAGACATTTTCCTTTTCATGTTGAACTCTTCCATATACTTTTAAAATCGTAGTGTGGATCGGCTCGACTCGTACAGCTGTGTGTCGTCACCCTCCAGATTGGATGTGGATGTGTGGTAAGATGACGGCGGAGACATGCGCAGCGAGAGATCCGATCGTTGTGTTTTTGTGGTAACAAACGAGCTGTTTGAGTTTGAAGCGTGGTCGTCAAGTAGGCGTGAATCAATCGACGCGTGACCAGTTGTAGACAAACTGCTAGTACTCAAAGGCTCATTCAGCGCCAGTGGAGGGTGTGCAGACGGGTTATGTCCCGACGCGATCGAGCTCATTTGGAGGCTTCTGACTGCAATGTTCGAGCTCTGTCTCTCGATATCGACGTACCTTTCCCTGTCGATGTATCTGTCAATATGGTTGTCTCCGTTACTTTGGGCCTCCATGTCAGGCGTGAAGGTGCCATAGTCGGCATGGCGGTCTTCAGCCAAAGGCCTCATATCAGCAACCGCAAGCACCTTGTTACAGAGAGGACACGTCTTCTTGAAGTTGATGAGCCAGTTCGAAAGACACTTCTCGTGGTACACGTGCTTACACTGGAGCACAAGCACACGGGATTTGAGGGGCACGTAGCGGCCCAAGCATATGGAGCACTTCTGCGTGGCATAGAAATCCTTATCGGCAAACAACAAGCGGAGACCTCCCAAAGAGTATAGATCAGTCCCTCCCACGACATACCCCGTCAATCCCCCGTTTTCGGGTTCGTGGGCGGCAGAAATGTCGTCTGTCGATGACTGAACCAGCGGAATGTCGCGGGTCTGGTTGGTTTGCACCAAGTACTCGTAGAACAGGCTCGTTGGAACCAAATGTGTGCGGTTGTATATGTGCACCGGGAGCAGGTCCACGAGTCTCTGGTTGTTGCGGTTGCGCCGCCGGCGGTTAAGCATCTGCGTGCCCCTTATTATGAGGAAGCACACCAAAATCATCAATGGTGGAGAGACCGCCATCAGAAGCACAAGGCCAATGAATCCGTCGAAACTTGCGGTGCGGATAGCAATCTCGGTGTTCGCATTTTGCAATCTCTGCAAATCCTGGCTATCCTCAAAAGACATGAACAACACGGGAAAGTGCAACTCGTCGTCGCGATTGAACGTCCGCGAGTACATGGTTATGAGTCCACTACGGGGTACATTATTAGCCACCACCACGGCCAAGGGGTCGAGGTTCGCGCTAGTGATGTGATGGAGCTTTTTCACAAACAGGCATTTTCCCCGCTGCACAATCAAGATCTTCCCTTTGTACTCCGGGTGCAAACGGGGGTCGATTTCGGAGCATGCGCTGCCGGCTACAAAGGCGTACTTTCCCCGGATTTCGTGACTGAGAATCGGGCTGAACGACGCGTATCTGGCCACAAACTCGATGTTTGTCTCGTTAGTTTCGTTGTACGAGATGATCAGGTCGATCGGAAACACCGAGTTGACCATATTTGAGAATCCAGGATCGATTTCGCGGTTCCAGAACCCGGCGCTCTTGGATTTGCGGGGAAACCGGGGAATACCCTTGATTTCCTCGGATTCTGCGTATGTTTCAGAATCAAGGTTCACAATCGAGCATTTGCTGCTCCCGCCAAGACAAAAAAGTCCATTCTGGACGCCTTTGAAGGTATTTTGTGTCACTATTAGAGCCCTTCGGGGCCCCATACGCGATGAAGACGAGAACTCAAGGCAGAGAAGTATAACGGCGGCAGTGGCAAATCCCACTAGAAAGCGATGGCCCCGAGTCATCTTGAAAAATCAAATTTTCAGAAAAATATTGGTCGTCTATGTCCTCGTGTGACTTTTGCCACAGTAGTTGGTTCCAGCAGATTATATACACAGATCATGCTCACTCATGTGAGGCGTAAACGCACCCGGAACCCTATCGTGTGCGCGTTCGGGCCGGCTAAAAATGACGATATGTAGACGAGTTTTGGATTTACGGACTCGGTGGAACTGATAGGAAATTGTGAAAGTTGGAGTATCGGGAGGTGTAGAAATTGTGATTTTTTCAAAGTTTAAGAAGAGATGTGTGGTTTTTGGAATTTTTGCAGCACTTTCCTGATTGACAAATTGCTCTTGGTCACATGATCTAATTGGTATTGCAATTTTTCTGTTGGCTGCTAAGGGCCGAAAATCAATTCTAGAAATTTTATTGAAAGACTCACACAGTTGTCTGCTTATTCTCAGAGGTGTCGGATTTTTGAAATCACCAAACTTTACTATGTGGAAGAGTGTTGGGGCAGTGTTGAGAGCAATTAGTAAGTAGCAATTACTACAAGTTAGTTACTAGTTATACAGTATAGCACCCCCAAGTCGCGCCACCCCCTGGTCGCTCACTTTTTGCGAAATTAATTATAACCTCTATTTTAAATCAAGTTTTCTTAACACACAGAACTAAAATTGAATATAAAACCATTAGTCTTTTTTCGAACACGTTTCAATTCTATGGCCTGGCAATCTGCATTTTCCACAGAGCAGTTTCAGCTTTTTACGTACCAGTGAGCCATTGTTCACAATTTCGTCTAAATGGTTGAGATTAAATTCTAACGCTTCTGTAGGGGGAAACGAGATCTGCTCCACGTCCTCTAAAGATAAATCACATTCCTTGAGGCACTTTCTTATCGATCTTGACTTCTTTTCTTCAAGTTCATTCATTGCTTCCTTTTGTTTGTGCAATTCTTGCTTGAAAATATCTGCTCTGGTGAACGCGCAATGTACCTGTTCTGAATATTTCGCCATGATGACCTTGAGTGGACTTCGAGGGCCATGACTCGCATTTTGAATGAGCTTAGCAAATTCTCTATCTAAATCCATTATTTCATCATACTCTGAAGGAAAATGATGGTCTTCTGGTGACATTCTTCCTTCTCCATCAACCTCGTGCGCTGGTGGAAGAAAAGTTCGTGGAAGCTTATCGATAACACGATCTGGATCGAATGGAAGCAATCCAGAGGTTCGGAAAGCACAACTAATCATTGAGGCGGAAAAAGCAGCTCTTCTAGCTTCGGGGTATGCAGAAAGAAACTCATGTTTGTCGACACTATGAAGAGCCTGCATCTTACTCTGCACGATCTTTCTGTACTCTCCTTTCAATACAGCAAATCAGACAAGATCAAGAGGCTGGAAACCAGACGAAGTACGCGGAGGCATATCATATGTCCTTCACATTTGTCCTTGAACTCTTGGGTCAAATGACTTCCATGGCCATCGAAAGCAAAAGACGGTATTCACCCACTTTGCGAGCCTCCGATTGGGGAATAAAGACTTTTTCGAGCCACTTGAGTCCCTAACTGTCATTTTTCCATCCATTGTCACTTACAGCGATGCGCCATTTCCTTTCTAGGCCTTCAAACTAACCCTGTTGCAATCGTTAGCCTTAAAGATTATGAAGGGTGCCAACACGAAACCGCCAGCACTTATGCACTCAATTGCGGTGACCCACTCTCGATTCCCAGGTTGCAAAAGCGTTGGCTCATCACGTACCTCGAACCCGTGATAATGCGAGTGCAACCAAGGATTCCATGGCAGATCCTGTCTCATCAACGTTATAACCATCGCACTGGACAATACCGTAGTCATCCATCGTCGTTTTCACGCGTTGAAACCATTTTTCGAAATATTTGGCGTCTCAGACTTGGCACGAATTGTATCACGAGCGTTTACCAACTTGCTCTTGACTTCAGTGTTTCGTTTTAAGAAGTCTGTAGCGAATGTTTGCCAATTGTTTCGAACGGCACTTTCCCGCGAGACGCAATTATGAATTTGGCCATATCCCAAAGCTTATTATGCTGGGGAGGCACTCCAATAGAGTCAAAATACATAAACCGCTTGGCGAGTGTAATTTCCTCATGGACATTTAATTGTTGGCTTTTTTGGCGTGCTTCTGCCCGGTTTGTCGTCCATGATACCGATCTCTAAGCGTAGTCTGCGCGACACCAAAACTTCGTGCTAACGAAGCGAAGGAGAGTTTTGAATTTCGTTCTTCTCGTCTAACGCTAATTCAATCTACTCATCTTGGATTTCTCGCTCCTCTTTCGATTTTTGACGGGAATTTGAAATTGTTACCGATGATCAAAGAATTGTTGTTTATAAAAAACACTTCGCGTGTGCGGCGAGCGACTTGGGGGTGATATACTGTACACGTTAGTTACTAGTTATATCGTGACCAGAAGTAATTGGGATAATTATACCAGTAATTAGGTATAATCATATTAATAACAAAGTATTATTATATCAGTAAATAAGTATAGCTATACTAGTAGTTAAGTATAATTCTACTAATTAATCCGCTATAACGTAAATCACCCCTGTTCGCACCAAACCCTACATTGGGTCAGCAACAACAGACGCGTCTGAACAAAACTTTCTTTTTTTTCGAACACCTCCAATGCCACCAAAATTGGTCGATTCAACTCCAGTTTTCTGGGATGATAAAACTAGGATCTCATTTACCCTAAAACGTTTCGAAGAGGGTAATATCAAGTCAGTGCGGGAAGCAGCACGCGCTTTCAATATGTCCCGCAGCACTCTTCAACGAAGGAGGAAAGGTTCAGGAAATCACGTCGAAGCAGCCGCAGACCAAACAAATTAACAAAGACTGAAGAGGAAAGTTTAGTTAAATGGATAATCTCGAAGGACTCTCGCGGTCTCGCCCCGGCAGTCAATGCTGTTCGCAGAATGGCAGATTATTTGCTCGCGTCGCGTGGAACAAAAGAAAGTTTGAAAGTCGGTACCAATTGGGTTCCCAAATTTGTGAAAAGACAACCAAATCTCGGTAAAAAGTATTCGATGCCTTTTGATTATCGACGGGCAAAGTGCCATGACCCAAAGGTACTAAAAGTTTGGTTTAATCTTGTGCATAACACGATGCTTGCTCATGGGATCGAGTCAAGCGATGTATACAATGTGGACGAGACAGGCTTTTCGATGGGTTTAACTGCGGCAAGGAAAGTTGTATCAGGGTCTGAAATACGGGGGAAAAGAAAAATAATTCAAAACGGAAATCGAGAGTGGGTGACAGCAATTGGCCGGAGAAGAACTGGGTTTGATGTGCTCGCGGGTGGCAGTGTGCGCATCAATAAAGATGACTTCATTGCACTATACAAACTTGCTCGGGTAGATGGTTTCACTGCTCGAAATGTCAGGAGCAGCTTCGAAACTGCCGGTTTAATACCATAAAATCCTCAGCGGGTGTTATCGAAGATCAACATCGAGGTAAGAAACGAGATGTCTCCAGAAAGTCATCTGACGCCACGTAGATCTTCTAGTCTTGCTGATGATTCGAGTACGCCTTCAAAACACAGCTATTTATCAAGTCTTGCTTCCTCGCATTATGAATTACTAAAATATTGTCTTGGGGATGTGGCCGGTCCGTTGAAAGCCTCTTTTGACAAACTTTTAAACTACGCGCTTACGCAGGGTCATTCATATGAGATAATGGCCAAACAATTCGGCGATGTTCCGTCACTCATGCCAGGCAGAACAAAAAGAGCAGTAGATCCAATAAGCGTTTAACCTACGCTAGTGAATTGTCTAATGAGGAATTCAACGAACGCAATTCCAGCTTTCTGGGGAATGTTAATCCCTTTTTGGAAAATTCCGTGGACTCAGAAGATAAAGTTTTACAGCCACATAAAAAACGCAAATCCACTTGTGGAATTTGTGGAACAATAGGGCATCGTAGACAGACATGTCAAAATAAAGCCCAATAATTTTTTTTATGTTTTAGCGTATGTTCAGCGTTTATATTCGAAATCAAAGATATTATATTTTTACAAAATGCAGGCGGTGACCCAATGTAGGGTTTGGTGCGAACAGGGGTGATTTACGTTATGCAGAATGTACTGAAAGGTGGGGATCTACTTGGTTTTGCTGGCTCCAAAATAGCGAAATGTTATACTTTGCCTATCTTGACTCGTGAGTCGGATTCTTTCTATCTCTAAAAGCAATTTTTTACGCAAACCCGTCTCGTTCTGGTTGTGAGCGCTCCTTGAAAGCACGGTGGTCGTGACGAAGGGGCAGCTCCCATATTCAAGTATGGTCTACTCGTTTATAAGCTCCCGTCTCACGTCGAAGACCAGTATAGAACGATCACAGTTTAAGATTCCAATGTTTAAAAACGTTTGCTGTCTGAGATGCGCCCTGACGTCTTTGCGGCCCTTGTAGTGTGTGAGGTATCGGAGTCGAGCATTGGTAAATTCTTGCTGTCCCGGCAGAATTCAATCAAATGCTATTACCAGCTTGACGTCGTACAAACCAGCTTGTGTATGGGTAGCCCTGCTTACTAACAAGCGGCTCACGATTGCCAGTTCGATCAAAATCAGTACCAAAAGTTGTTGTTGCATGGTGATTTACCCCTTTCTCGTTGATGTTCCTGCTGTGAGAAGGCTTCTAGAAAAGTGACGAACCCTCGGTATCTCGAATCACTTTGAGAGAGCTGCTTCTTGGTTACTACATCAAGAGTGTAAATCCTTCGAATATGCTCTCGCAAAGAACAAAATTCGATTCTCTCTTACTATCGAAGAGTGGAGAGCCAGTGCCAATTGAGAGTTTTTCGCTGTTACGGTGCACTACTATGATGGGATACTCAAGCTTCAAACAGATAGTATTGGCATCGAGAATATGACGACAACCTCCCATGCGGCCGATGTGCTTTTTGACCTTCTCAGGGCAGTTCTTGATAACTATTAAATTAAAGACCGTTTCGATATCACCAGAGGCAATGCCGGTCCCATCATCGTTTTGGTCGATTTTGGGAGAGTATCTTTGTCAAAAGAGCTCGAAGTAGTTGCAGTTGTGCGGTGTGCTGGCATATATTCAGCTGAGCCACCTTGGCTCTTTTGAAATGGTCTTTTTTCGAACCAACGACGTCTGCGCAGCTTGATGACGAAACTGCAAAGTAAGAAGAGAAAATCCTGACCAAGACGCCTTATTCGAAAAAATAGAAGTCTGGGGCTAGCTGTTCAAAAATTGGCTCATGAAATCAATTTCCAAACGTCTCTGAAAACACATTTGTGTCTATCGTCGCCGCTCACGAGAAAACCAAAATGTGCCCAAGAGCTTAATGAAGAGTTACAATACCAGGTGGCTTTCCAGCTTCGAAATGATTCATCGATGTCTAGAATTCGAATAGGTAATGACTGGATTACTTGGTAAAGTTGACTGGAGTAAGGTGAACAACATCTTGTCCAGCGGAGGAAATTGTGAATACCTGACTTTGGTTTGCAAAGTACTCAAAAGCTTCGTAGAGTCTACCATTATGTTCCAATCGAATAGAAAGAGGATTATTAGTTGTGACATCTCTTTTGTCTTTCATCTTTTGAAGGGAGTCAGGTCGTGGGAGAGCATCTTGCTGAAGATATGTTGGATGATACGGATACGATCGAAGGGCTTTACGATCCTCAAAAAACTAGGTTTCCAATAGTCAGTCTCATGGCGAGGACCTTTTTGGCGACTCCGGCCATGTCTGCCCCGCTGAGTCGTTATTCTCGAGAGTTAATGACACGATAACGAAGAAACGCAATTGTATAGTCCGATCACAATTGAATTTATCCCGATTCTCGGACATCGGGGCCCTATTTCCAACGAGGCGGCAGCATTATTTGACGAGGAGCGATTTTGTCATTGACGAAACACCACATGAGGTAGTCAGGTGTGAAGCGCCATTATGTACCCCATTGGACAATGAGGAACATGTACCTTACTTAAGGGTATACATACATTCAAAAATCTGCTTTATTAGAATATTTTACTATGGGATTTAAACGTTCAAAGTGATGCCAATAAAAACAGTAGTAATTAGGTATAACTACATATAATTACTACTTACTACTTACAAATTATATCACTAAAAGTATAATTTACCGACAATTACTACTAAAAATAGTAACTACCATAGTTATTCTTAACACTGACAGGAAGTGTCTTTGAAACGGTGCGAGATAAGCGTGGGTATGAAGATAATCGATCACAAGCGTTGCCAAGCTTGCAGGCAATTCATTTCGCAGAAAGCAAGAATCGATGTGATTTTGTCAGCTCATTGAACAAGATTTGCTGATCCCGAGCTCTTATCTCCAAGCTAAAGGAAGTCTAGAGGCTTCTATGCCAGAGCGTGATTCCGCCAATCAGCTCCCACCGTTTGTAAGTTTACAACGAGAGCAAGCGAATTTCAGCGTTTCGTCTTGCATCTGCTTTTTTTACTTCAACATGATTTGGGTTTTAAAGAACATACACTTCTTTTTGTGTAGCGTGGCACGAGAGCACAGATACTTTGGCGCAAGGGCACCCTACAAGAGTCTGCTTTGAATTCAAGAACTAGTGGTACAGTGCTGTACACCTCACTGCTCTTATTAGAGAGAAAAACGCCATTTTTTGCAACTACTCCAAATCTTCTCACTCACAGCCTAAAAATAGACCCGTGTCCGGGCAGTCTCGCGTAGGCGTCCATAAAGACGTTAAAGTCTACCAACGATGGCAGGTCCATCACAATCTGAGACATCGTAGAAAATTAGGATGCTTTATCGTTTACGAAGAAATCGAAAGGGCTCACGATAAAATCAGTAAGTCTTGAAGCTGACCGTCTTTCACACTTGTACATGGACATCACTAACGAGCACCAGAGCACTTCTGAATCTCTCTTTTGTGTCATAAACCCACCAATTGTACACGAAGTATAAATATTTTGCCTGACAGCTGCTTCAAGTAGACTTCAACAGCCGATCATTCTCTGTCGATTGATCTAGCCTATGTGTACGCAGCACCGCAGAAAGAAAGGCAGTGATTTGAGTTTTAATTGCCTCTGTGTGTAATATATCTGGAAGTTCTGATCTTCCAGATAATTCATTCTGAATTTCACTCGTCAAAGCTTGATAGTTAGAAGCTCCACAACTAAAGGGTCGTCGTTGCACACAGCTGAGTGATCAATCCAGAATTTTGGAAATGTACAAGGTTTGCGATAAGTTTTACCTTGGCAATTAAAACTAGCTTGAGCATCCAGATGAACCATCCCTGAGTCCAATGGAGCAGTCCTAGATTTTTTCCAAGGTCAGTCGGGAGATTCCGTTGTGAGACCACATTCAATATATTACATCTTTGTGGTATCACCTTGTCAAATTGCCTCGGTGTCGTCGTTGAAGGTAGGTTCGCAATCCATCACTTTTGCGC
>JAKTWD010000138.1:0-18051 GCA_030581935.1 Metschnikowia corniflorae | reverse complement strand
CGACCTTGAAGGGGAAATGCTTGAGGTCACCCTGGACATCGGCGTCGTCGAATTTTCTACCAATAAGTCTCTTGGCGTCAAAAACAGTGTTGGCGGGGTTCATGGCGGCCTGGTTCTTGGCAGCATCTCCGATCAATCTCTCGGAGTCAGTGAAAGCAACGAAAGACGGCGTGGTTCTGTTACCCTGGTCGTTGGCGATAATCTCCACACGGTCGTTGGAGAAGTGTGCCACACACGAGTAGGTAGTTCCTAAATCAATTCCGACGGACTTCGACATTGTGTAAATTTATTTTGTTAGCGAATAAAAAAAGTGAAAGAGGAACTGAGAGCCCAGGGCCGCGCCCATTTATATGGCTGCCTTCTGAGGACTGGACGCGGTGGAAGATTCGAAAAGATTCCATTTCGCAACCACGACGCCTGGTCACGTGACCGCGCGGGTTCGATCGAATTCCACCGCCAACGGGGTTGTGTGCAGGCTTGACGTGATGGGGTGATCTGGAACGTTCGAGTGTAGACCGGAAGTGGAGTTGATATTTGCGTGGATTCGAGCATTTGATGCTTCTGGTAGGCCTCAGGAGTTTGCTCTTCTTGTTCGAAAAAAAGGAGGGTATCTGCAGCTCAATGACGGAATCGTTGTGAGTGTTGTTTGCCCTTCCTGCCAGCAAGCGACACGGTGTATCGAGACGACAAGAAAAAGCCAGGCTAGGCAGGGCACCTTCTGCGTCATTTCTTCAAAATATGCTTCTCCTCAAATTTGTTCATAATCTCTTTGTGTAGAGTAGTTTTCAATTTCGCAAGAAGTTTATGAGAAAATTCAAACTTTCTGTGCCTGCATTGTTGTAGCAAGCCCATTTACCCAATCAGGCTTAATTGCTGAGGCGCTAATTTAGCATGCATGCACACCGCAATTGGATATAGCCAACTTCAGTAGTACGTAATTTGCAAGCTCTCGTGCTCTTTGAGGAACTCGATTGCTTAGCTGTTCTACGGTGATTGGTTCAATGTTACAATAAATGATTGTCTTTGTCACCATTATTCCCGATATTGTATTTCAACGGATCGTTAGAGGCTGTTCGAGAACTGCTTCACGATATCGGTGCTATTAGTAAAATAGGAAGCCCACCAAATATCTTGTATCTCACTTTAAGTAATATAAAGTAACTAGTCTTATAAACTATGACTCTTCGTAGATTCGTCCTGAACATGACATTGTCTGACTGTTTTGACTTGGTTTGTGTTGCTACCTAAGCATGCTGGCAATCATGTCCATAAATATTTTCGCAACCAAAACTTCTTAATGGTAACAACCGGTATTACCCGATCACTTTTGTCGGCAAACTTCGGCCGCTTTTGGCCGCGCTTCTTCAGGCAACTATCATTCTGAAACACTTGGGGCCAATTTCCCTGAGTTCGTTGATCCCGAGACCAGGTTCTCAATGAACACTTTGTCCAGTCAAGTCTCCACACTTCTTTTCTTCCTCTTCTCTCTCATCTTGTAACATACTTCACCCGTAAAGTTTGAGATCGTCCTCAAGCTCCCCTGGCTCGTCGTAAATGTAAGTCGAAGTAACGTCAATAATTCTTTGATGAATAGTTCAGAGGTGATTTCAAACCCCTCTCCAAATCGAAAAGAAAACAAGCGATGAAATAGCACTTCTTTAAATTAGAATAAATATCAAAAGACAAATGATATCATATGATATCATTAAACGATGATTGGGTTTGGAGATACTCTTCTTCATATTGTCTCGTGTATTCACCTGTAAGTTCTTGTTCCTGTGGATGTCGGTCCGTTGAAATTTCAGAAGTAAATTGTCGATTCATGTAGATGGTGATAATCGGATTCAGTGATCTTAACAATTGTAGTCATACAAATTCGGATTTCTGTGCAACCTTGTCTCATCATGGTAATTCGAATGGTATTTTTGAGATTTCAGTAGTATCCGTTGTATGATGTCTCAGAATATAAAATTGGTCCTAAATTAAATCAGAATTTGTCTTCGATAGTGATGTCAGTCTAATAAAATGTAATAAAAGTAAAATGGATCGGTGTGGACATTAATTTGCGGATATGGGCTGAAAACTCTCTGGATAATTAACGACTCGTGTAGGATGACAATGAGCACGTTCAACTTGTGAATGAAGATTGTAATAAATACTTTGTCAGGAACTGCACTGTGTCGAAATTTGAACTTTGTTGTATGACAACTCTTCACTAATTTGATACTCTGTCAATAGCTCTGTATCACTTGAATCAGGTTGGTGTACTTGAACTTGAGTGTTTTTGATTCATATCTTCTCAATGATTCGCAATGGTAGTCAGGGAAATACAGATCCGCCAAATATACTCCTGTTAGCAGCGCTACCAAATGTTGCAATAAATGATTGTATAAGAGCAAGTTCCAAGGGAATTGCCAGTACATATGGCTCATCTCGGCTCACTTAACAGTGTTGCTTCAGGCATGAACTTCGAAATCGAGCTACGGGTCAAATCTCTAAGACCCTCCGCTTATTTGACGAACCGCTAAATGATCTAATATGAACAATTACAGTGTAGAGATTGGAACGAAGGATGAAGGTGGATGGGAGGGACTTGAGTGACCAAGGCTCATGGTTTCGACCAGTGATGGTTATCTCAAAATATCTCGATCATCTCACATTTTTGAATATCTAACATAGCATTTCTCTCTTGAAAATACCCGAGATATTTAGCTCAGATATCCAGATATTTGATATGTTAACAGACATTTTCAGATGTTTTGGCATAACCCAGCATACAATGGTTTTTAGAGAGTAAAGAAACCATAGTGTGGTAGGACTACGCCTTGTCTCCGCCCAAAACACCTGTTCAGTTACCATTTCTTTACACACTACCCTTCTCAATCAAATCAAAAAAATAGATCATGTTTTGTTCGAAAACTCGTGCTTTAGTCGATCTCTTCGTCCTCACTTAAATCGGAGACGCTCCATAGAGCGCCGTCTAATTAAGAACTTCCTTGAGCCTAGTATCAACATTTCTCAACTCAATTGGCTCTAGACCATGTCTTGCATGGAAACTCTCTGCACCAATCAACTCTGCATCGCTTAACTCTGGATTATGCCAGGAAACCATAGTCTCTGCATCGCTAAAATCTGGTAATTCGTGTGTAGTATCCAAAGACTTTACACCGCTCTCTTCTTCCAGGCTCTGCGTCAAAGATCCTCCAATCCCGTTGGATTCTGCAATTCACTGTTGTCAGCACATCCCGTTGCATTCGTAGTCAGTGAGCGTTGCTCTGTTCGGGCCTCAGATCGCTTTCTTATCCTCCCATCATCCACGTCTTGTAAGTTGACGATATCGTTAGACTGCAGATCCCCCACACCACTCGAATATTGCGTCGAGTTTGCCGGTGATAGTAATGATTCTAAGTTTTGAAGTATTCGTTGGAAATATCTCAAATGATCTCAAATGATCTGAGTATCTGAGTTATTGCTTGTATATCCGAGATAATTTTTAAGGGCTTTCTTATTCGATATTTGCGATATTATCTCAAATTATCTCAAATATTCAAATATTTTTTCGCAGAAAATGCTTATAGTTCCATTACTAGTTTTGACCACCAGAGATAAACAGTTATAGCGTCAGGTTAGAGTACCTTGTCCATAATTTACGATAGTTTCAAAACCAAACATCGTCATCGTCATTGCCCGACGTCGCCTCGATATAATGAACAATCTTTGTCGCAGTGATTCTGGTACAGCCTCCCTCACAATCGGAAGATGTCAGAATCATGCAATCATATTATTTGGGCTTCATCCTTTCTAAAGGCTGCAACCTCGTCACTGTTGTCTCATTTGATTTGATAGGCATGGATCGAATTTACTCATGCAACCACTACCAAGATGTTGCCTGAGTATTTCTTTGGTAGCGATACTAATAGAGATTTCGAATCGTTTGCCAAATATATCAGCATTCTCCCACAAAAATGGTCAATCTCGGAAGTGGCATTTGGAAAATACAGCTGCACAAGTCAATGCAAATACGATTATTGTACAATAGAGTTGTCTTAATGCGAGATTGGCATCTTTTTTAAAGCCATCCCACTGTGTCTTCTTTCAGTACACATTTCTTTGTTTTCCTTTTCGAGTAAAAGAGATGGCATGCGCAGTGCATTGAGTACCCGAGTTGTGCCTTTACCTGGCAAAACTGTTTGGCTTTACAAACATTTCACGACACCAAGGGATTGAAGATGATGTTGAATAGAAGCGCAAATACTGTAGAATTCTGTTCAAGTGTAGTCAAAGTTTAAAGATCAATTAGTTTTTGAGAAAGACACATGAAAAAGAAGCAAGCTGTGACTTGCTCAGATCGATACAAAAAGGAAGAGCCCGATGCGGGGCTCGAACCCGCAACCTTTTGATTGACCTTATGAAGATTAAGAGTCAAATGCTCTACCGATTGAGCTAACCAGGCTGGATATTTTTTGAAAATTTTGATGCTTTACTATGCTCAATTACCGTGTACTTTCACATATTTGGGCAGGCAATACTCGGGTCAGAACGGACTGACACGACTTGCATTAAAGGTTTTTCTATATAATACAATTGATTCTTTAAAAAAAAAAGAAGTATAGATTTTGTAGCTTCAGGTGGGAGCCCCCTATAATACGATTGATTCTTTAAAAAAAAATACATAAGTTCGAGTAGATGACCACAAGGACTAACGAGCGCCTCACATATTCAATCCCCAATGAAGTTGGAATGTTGGCCCATTGGATTCTACGTATGATTCGCTTCGAAGCCTGAGCTGTCATACCAGAACCGTCCGCCGAACACATTCTTCAAGGTGCATGCAGGAGTTCTGTTATAATGTATTCACGGCTGCTGCAGGAATAACTCGAGTTCAGTGTCTTTTTGAAGGTTATGATACGAGAACAGGCTTTATAGTGGTTCGGCTAGTAGCTGTACTAGACCTACATCCACTCGTGTATTATAAGAGCTTGTCTACCTTCTCAACTCATACTACGGGTCAGGCCTAGACCTATTTATAGTTCAGCAGACTAAAGAAACAGACCCGGCTAATAAGACGATCTACCTCCACTTGAAATAGTGAGCTTTCACCCCACACGGAAAGGAGGGTCTATTTCACACGAACAATGAGCAGACACGGACAATGGAGATCCGCTCCTTTCCTGATTCCAGTTCGTACCTCGCTCAGGGTCAAACCCATTTACTCAAGTCAGGAGACCAGGAAATTGCGCTAGGCTCAAACAGAGAGGAACTTCACACAACCACTCAGCGCATATAGCAACCTGGTCAAGTTTAGCTCGCTACACCACTGATTTTCCGCAGGCAGCTGTGCACTTAAGACACATGCGCTGGCCCACATACGACAAGTTCGGGGGTGAAACTCTTCAACCACTCCTGAATCGCCTATCAAAGCGAGCGTTGGAGTCTGCCCGGGCGCAGGCGAGTTAATGTAGCATAAGCAGCGAATAGCGTAAGAACTCAGTATTCCATTCAGACGTATTATAGTTTTCCGTCACTTCTAAGTGACTTTCTGTAAGATGATGTGTTTCTTGGAGAAAAACATAGATCAAAATTTTCTCGCTATTTTCTGCTCCAAGCCTTAAATTAATTGTCGAGTTGCGATAAAAAATAATCTTCATGTAGCCCAAACTCAGCATCGTATGACTTAAAGGACTGCCTGCCAACTACATTCATTACAACATTCTCTCATACTCACTGAAACCCTCTTACAATACGATTTATTCTTGAACTATAGTAAGTCAAAATGTTGCCAGATCAGCAATGAGAATCATTCTTGATAAATTCTAGGTTGTATTTGAATCTTGCGCAAAATCATTTCGTGAAGAGAATAAGAGGTTGACACCTTTGTGCGGTCCCCGGGAATCTACTTCCCTTCTGATTTGTGACATTGCGTAAAGACGTTAGAAATAATTTACAGCTCTCTCATCATCGATTGTCTCCGAATGTATACTATCTTGACGATACATGAATATAAACAGCTGTCTCAAAACTGGCAAAGTCAGAGTTTCGAAATTAAATGTATTTGAATATTCCAGACATACGTTATTGACCAGACAGACTCTTGTAGTACAATTGATTATCCCAATGTAAAACACACTGCTTCAGGATGGGTCAAATACCAACACAAGGAATAATAGACTTTTGCAAATCACATAACCTTCCCTATACTATAAACCCTATAATACAAGTGACGCTTTATGAGGGAAAGAACAGCTTTCTTCTCACAATCCATTCGTGTTGCCTTCACGAATTCAGTGATGAAGGACTGAACTCTTCACCAAGCTTTTTTTTTAGAGCTGAAGCCCTTCGTTGTGATCTACAATATCTCACATATGAGTACGGCTTTGCGGCCCTCTACTTAACTTCTCCTCCATAACAGCCATTTTTCTCAAAACAATACACTTAGAAAATATCAAAGAATTAAATCTCTTATTACATACACCTATTTCCCGTCAGCAAACAACAACATCATCTGACAGCATTTCATTCGAGCAACCCTTAAATAGACTTCTCCTTGGTGTAGTCGTTCACAAGAGAAACAGATCCGATCTGATGGAAAGCACCCTTAGCAGAGATCCAAGCATTCTTCGCAGCAGGCACTCCGGTGCTGTTGATCAACCGCTCGACCTTCAACTCGACCGATTTGAACGAGTTTCTCGTGAAAGCGGACTTCTCAAATCTCAACTTGATGAAGAGAACGTAGACGAAGAAAGGAAGCAACGAATTTTTTCTGAAAGTGATCACTCTCACGAGCATCCACAAAACAGTATATACTTCCAACAACGAGGCCAACACAATCGAGTTATTGTTGTTGGCGGTGACAAAATTGCCCACCCTCACGCTCAAAGGGTGAGTATCGGCAATGCCGAAAGCGGGGAACAAGAAGTTTCTGGCGTACGACAAAACATGGAACGTCGAGAACAACGCAAATGGAGTCAACGTCAACAACACATAGGGGCTGTAAATGAAAAGCGCCGCAGCCAAAATCGAGTACTGCGTGTTGTCGTCCTTGAGTAACAATTTGGGGTTGACGCCCGACTTCTTGATCGACTGGAAAATCAACAATCCAAAACTCTCAAGAACACCAAAAAGCGCCACCTTGTACCAGAGCTTATAGGCGCCTGAAAACACCCCCACGTACGTGAAAGCGTAGAAAAAAGTGGCCAATACAGTCAATGCGTGGCCCACAAACCATGCGAATTGCAAAGTTTTTACCTGAATGGCAAGGGGCGTGGGCGCCGTTTTCGAGGACGTATCTTTTGGGCCTGTACCTGCGGCAGGCTTTTCCCTGAACTCGGTCTTTCCTTCGGACATTATTATTGAGCAGAGATCACAATTTGGTCAATGGAACAAACCTGTTTTCGTTTGAATAGTTAAAAAATCACAGGAAAAAAGAGCACGGGATTTTGGGCCTTTTTCTGGAGTTCTGGGTACTAAAGAGAGAAAGTAAAGGTAGTACGACAAGACAGGTATGCTGCTGTAGCAACCGCGCGCGTTCCTCGGTACCGCAACTGGTGACCGCCGGCATGGAACGTTCTGTTTTTCCTCGTTTTCTCGTTTTTCTCGTTTTTCTCGGTTTCGATGCAGTTTCTTGTGCCTTTCCTTGCTACGAATCACGCGACCAGGAAAGTGTGGCTGCCAACGTTATGTAAGGTGTTTTTGCAGGTGTTGTAGAGCTAAAATAATGAAAGAGGGAGGAGGTTGGGAGAATACGGAAAGAAGAATAAGAGGGTATTACACAAAAGAGGGACAAAGAGGTCGTGCTTTCTCTTAAAGAGTGCTTCTGGTAAGGTGGGTGCGGAATGTAGGTCAATTTTTCGATCAGAGTAGTGCAAGACGCATATTCGTTTATCGAAAATGAAGCGCAATGTGCTCACGTACAGGCAGTGTTGCGTCGTCAGGGTGTCCAAGGGGAAGTGACGAATATATATTTCTTTCTGAGACCAGCCAATTTTTTTCAAATTTTTTGTGTGAATGTTGAACTTCAGGAGCTAGAATATGGCATAGTTGAATCTCTGAGAGGGAACTTATAAATTCGATTTATTCAAGACTGTTTTCATGTTCACTATTTTAGTCCCCTCACTCTTTTGACTTGTATGGCTGAATATTTGGCCTTTACTTCAGATCCTGACCATATTCTTGCTAACAAACTGGGTGACCAAATTATCAAAATGTCACTCAGGCGGGCCGATGACACAGGGGTAACCCCCTGTAATAAACAAGTTATGGGCGAGAATTTCTCATGAGGAAATTCTACTCAGAACTTCAGACTCCATTGGAGGTTTTTTCTATTGAATATATAGTTTTGCTGAGATGAGGCTTGCATAGCAGCCTAACCACAGCACCCTCCAATGTGATGTTTCTTCAAAAAAAAAAAAAAACATGCAAGATGAAGAAACGTTGAAAAATGAAGTATTTGCAACATAATATCAGCTATATAGACCACGAAAACCAGCACCTAACGACGCCTTACGATGACAGACCCATCACGATCGTAAACATCGTAAATTTTTACGATTTCGTCAAAACCTTTGAAGGTGTCCGTCTTTTTCACAATTTTTTACATGGACTACAAAACCAAGCACCAAAGCTTCTCAGAATCTCCCTTCCATGTCATGATAACGATGATTTGTACACTAAATTTGTTTATTCTAACTATTTTTCTAACATCTGGTTCTGATATCATCACCTGCTTCCTTTCACCTAAAAGAGCTCTTCATCCAGGTCATCCCCAGGTCATCCCCCAGGTTTTCATCCATGTCTTCGATCTCTTCTAAAATTTTGCCAAAGCCCACAGAATGAGCCCGATACTTGAGAATCGCCAACATCTTTGTTCTACGCGCCAGCAATTCATTTCTTTTCTTTGTAACCACTTTTTTTTTTTTAAAAAAAAGAATCACCGCATCGCCCATTTGTGCTTCAGAAGGCGCAGACATTGCTGGAATTGTAACAAAGTCTTTGGCCACCTTAAGAAGAACAGAACTTTTTTTCCTCGAGCTCACTAAAAGTGATTGGGCTGTCTGACTCTGGTAATCATGATTAAAGACTAAAAATATATAATGTAAAAGATAATTTTTTTTTTTCTTTTCATATTTGAATAAATATATTCCGATATTATCGTGACGCGCCGTCTGTTAATCTTTTTAGCTCTAGATAAGACCTAAGTTGGTCATACTGATCGTCAAAAGGTTCGTTTATAAGAGACCAGCCTGAGGTATCGCATTAGCGAAGAGTTGAATTTGAGAATCGTTCTGTGCTTCTGAACAATTTAGATTCTCTTCCAGAGTGTTTTCATGACGTAAATAAACGGTTTGCAAATAATTTTTAATCTTCGATGTGACATCCCAGGAAAGATACTTTTGTCGAGAAACTTGAGCTTGCACCTGGGATCAAGTACGGCCACGAGAGAAATGATCTTCATGTCCCCAAGATCTTTTTCATAAATGAAAAGTATTTATTAAGCTTTGTGTAAGAAGCATCGAGTCCTTGAGCAAGATATGGATTCGAGTGTTTGAGCAGTTCCGTGTTTAACTATCAAGGTTCTCGAGAAGATCATGAACGTAAGTGATGGTCAAGCTAATAGTAGATTCTTTGCTAGCTGGTATTTTAAAGGTTGGAGACTAAGAGAATTTTGAAATGCGGCGCAAGTTCCTTGAGTATTCCCATTCGAGTTCAAGACCCATATGTTCTTACCGAGGCGCCCAACTTGTGCCAATACATAGTTGATTTCTTTCTTGAAATGAAGAGCTCGCTTAATCATTCTAAATGTCGAAAGCCAGCGAGTTTCGTTATCAAAAATCAAAGTTCTCGGGCCTTTTTGGATTTTGTCTCGTAACCTTCGTATCTCGGCTTGGTGTTCTATCGTTGTCCGAAGAAATGAATTATCACTAACACCTTTTACGAGCCTTCGTATGAGATTGGGTAGCGACTACATTCGATTTGAGACTTCTTCAAGGAAGGAGCTGATTATCTGAGTTGAGACTGAATCAAACTTCAAACAAGAATTGAAACTTGCTAGAACTCGAAGATTTGCGGTGCTACTTTATAGAGATTTGCGGTCCATTGTCACACACGCTTATTGTTCAACCCGAGTCCGTGTAGTATAAAAAGGCAGCCTTTCTTTGAAGCTTTCAATCAAATCGACAAATTTTTCAAAATGCGTTTCACCTCACTTATATTATTGCCCATGGCAGTATTGGCAGTAACAGAACAGCTAGTTGGTGTTTCTGAAAGCCTGCTCTCAATTTCATCTCCAAAATCCCACAAGCCAAAGAAAATGAACCATGTTCGTGGCATGAATTCAGGAATATGCGGAAATGACCTGAATATAAAGCGTTCTGATCCAGAGAATGAAGAACTGACTGAGAGGATTCTGGCATTATCGACAACGACTAACTCTACCAAACTTAGCCAATTGAAAAGAGAAACGGAAGAATCCCTTCCCCTGCTTCTTCGAGACTTGACATCCCTCAAGATAGCGATGGCGAGATTTTCGGATATCTTGGGGGCCGAGTACATTAGCTTGAAGTCCAGGTATGTGTCCCTCATCTCAGCACATGATGAATTGGTCTCAAGCGGAATCACCTTATCTGAGGAGAATACCGAAAAGATTAAGTCAGTGATTGCGTTGCATCAAATGTTGGAATTGAATATCAGATTGAGAGAGCAGGGGTGCAGTAAACTCTTGGAATTGTCCCCGAACGTTGAAACTTCAGAGGACGGAGATGAAGCAGGAAGAAAACCCCAGGTGGAAGCACAATTCGTCAAGTTGGAAACCATCGTGAATGACTACATCCAACCTTGTCTCAACGAAAGAGGATACCCTGACAGAACGAAGGTTGAGTGTATTGCCATGATAGCGTCTGCCAGAGCGCAAGTCGAAATTTTGAGTCAAACTTTCCGCAAAGAGATAGGCGAATCTACATCCATTGGCGAGCTATTCCAATATGTGTGCCGTGAGCTCCGCGGTATGGCTTTCCTCCTCGAACTTGGCTTAAATAGTCTTGATCTAGAGGACCTGTCAGATGATGAGCTAGAACCCGCGGACGTAGTTTCAAATGGCAGCCAAGATTCATGTGACTTCAGTATAGAGAGGAATATTGATTACTGGTTAAGACAAAAACCAATGTTTCAAGGCTTACATGATTTCGGCACGCCGCAAGACTGGAGAATCAAGTTTCGTGAAATCACAGACAAGTCTTTTGAGGTCGCTGTCAAAGTCGGAATTTATAAAATGGACTATTGGTTTCGTTCCTGGAAAAGAATTGCAAGTTTGACACGAGAATTGCATGCGCTGTATGCCGGGCTTGCTCTTAAGGCAGTGTGTTTGTGTGCGGACGGGCTCTTTTCCGAAGACTCTACTGAAATGTTTTCCAAGATTTACGGGTTACTTTTGACGAATGTGGGGTATGTTGGAGAGAAGGTAAGGGAGGCGATAGTGTTCATGCGCACGCTTGAGGAGGAAGCGTCGGGGTTATCTATTCTGGACATTAAGGGAAGAGTCGAGATTGAAAAAAAGCGGATTGAGAGAATCGAGGTGGAAATGAAGCAGGCAAGTTTTCTGATGTTGCCGGAAGCGGGGCATGTGCAAAGCTTGAAGCGAGAGGCGGATGCAATACTTGAAAGGTTGCAAATGTTAGTGCGCGAGGGTGACCAAGGTACTGAGAGTGTGAATATTTAGTAGCCGTTTGGGGTACACCGGTGTTTTATTGTGGTCCTTTTGCTGTGTTTTTGTAACCTCTCGGTATCTACGTGGATTTTCATTTTTGTTTCAATCAGAAGACCTCAATGTGTGGTTTCTTTCTCCCCAGAAACATTACAGCATATGGAGGTTTCGTGTAATAATAGAGATTTATTATTAACACGAGAGACGAGTTCTAAGCCACACGACTTTGAATGCCCTATGCTTGACGAAAATTGAGAACCATATCAAAAGCAGTCTTGCTTATCGTAGAGTTAGCACAATGTGTCAAGTATCAGATTGCTCTCAACAAACACTCTAGAGTGCTTCCTGAGAAGCGTGTAATGGAAAGTAACATTTGTGGACATATTCAATACGCTACCGGCGCAACGTATATTTGCATCGAATTTGACGTTCCTAGTTTTTTTTGGTCAGGTTAAACGCTCAGCACCTAGGTATTATTTCTTGTGATAGACAAAATACGGTTTTACAAACAAAAGCTTTTGATAACGTTCTGCACAAGCGACAACAAGACTCCTCCCTTCAGGGATTTCACTTTGAGCACCTCAAATTCAACCACATAATTCTCGAGTTCAAAAAAATTATCGAACAAGTTGTATGTGATATCCAAAAACTTGTTATGATTACGGGCTTTCCACTTATCAAGTATAAAAGCGAACTGGCCTTCATTCACAACAAGCTCCTTTCTCAAGGCATCCACTTTTGTATAGTACATTTCCTCAAGCGTCTTTGTGATCAGCGAACGCGACATATCCTTTTGTAGTCCATTACCTAATTATTTCACACAGGGTTTAGTGACAGGATTTCCAGTTAATCAGACATTGGAAAGGAATCTGGCAAGATTGACGCGGGTTTATGAACAGTTAGGCTCAACAGAGATGCGCAATGAGGTTTGCAACCGCTCGCGTCGGAGCCAGTGTCGCGCGTTACGCCAAAATTACGTCAAAATGGCCAGCTTAATCACCACCATACTTCCAATTGCGTTTTTGGGAGCCATCGTAATCACCATCGTAATTGTAAATCGTAATTCTAGCGTAACTCTGGCGTGATTTTTTCGTAAATTGTTCATAATCTTACCGCAACAAAAAACCGTATTACAAATCTAGAATATGAAAACACGCTACCAAAAATTGCCATAACATGAATATTACGGTACCATACTCTTCATTAGTATGAGAAAGTGATTCGCTAAATTACCCTTATTCGTGGGCAATCTCTCCACTTAGAACTTTGAAATCCTGTTGATAATATAAAATTCTATATTTCCTTACTTCGATACTGTGTTCGTAGAGATCTTAGCGGAACGCATTTTGCTTTTGTCAAGGTGAGTGATGTGTGAAGAAATGAGCTCTTTCGTGCCCAAATAGAGCTGCTCGGAAACAACGAATCTATCCGATCATCAAGAATGCATGTACTCGATTGATCTCGACAACTTCACCAGCGTCAACTTCCATCTCATCATCATCACCATTGTCCTTGATCTCTCTCGCAACCTGGTCGCATAGCTCCACGTCATCTTTAGTGTTCTTATCATCAGCACCCAGGTCAAAGTCTTCTGGCCTTCTATTCCTCACCTTGTCGCTGACCACTGCCATCATTTTGGTTGTGGCTGGTTAAATTTATTTCTCTTCTTTGCGACCACATCGCCACATTTTGAAAAAAAAGAATTCTGCCGGCGCAGACATAGCTGGAATAGCCATAGTGTCTTTTGCAAGCTGACAAAGTAAAATTAATTGTCTATTTCTTCTGCGATAAATATCGACGAAATCGATGTTTTCAGTTTTTTTAGAAAGGTAGGCCGCGAATTCGTTTCCTTCGACCCCACACCCTTCATGGTGACTAAGATAAGAGAAGTTAATCCTGCTTGGCCGGTTGTCAGTCATACACATTATTGTGGCCAACAACTTATCATTTAACTTTTGTGACAATTTTATCGCTATATCCTGTGTGAAATACTTAAGGAATGGACTTCACAAGGTTGAATTGCGTAGGTTGATTAGAAAGACGCTTGAGAAGGTGTACTATACAGAAATCGATGCCTTGAGAAAGAAGCTTGCTTTGAATACTACTGGTCGCGAATGTTATTAAGTATCTCGTGACTAATTACTTATTACTCTCAACACTGGATCCGGTATGTACACTATCAGGAACCTCATTGCTGGGTATGCTTTCCAATGGTACTCCTTACGGGATCAAATTGGAGAGTATGAAGTTATACTGAAATGGAAGCGAGTACAGAAGGACAATTGTTAAGTACGATTTCTATAGAAATACCGTGTCACATGGATGCTGGTCACTCTGATTTAAAAAGCAATTGGGTGTTATCGATTCATCCTTTCTACACATAAAAAGACGTTTTCAGTCCGAGGCGTAGACCAAATCCGGGTGGTATGTGAATTGGGTGTTCTGCAATTTCGATAACCAGACCGAGGTGGCTTATTGTGGTTCTTGCAAGTTTCTCATTGCGCAATTGACAACCAGGTAAAAACTCAAATAATACGAAATTCCGAATTTCCGAGATATTGCGGGACCAATTTCACCCCCAAACGTGACACCTGGCCACGCCGAGCCTGAGAGAAATTTCAAGTCACAACTGTTTACGATTTTGCATCAGCCTAAGCAGCTGCTCGTGGGAAATTGTAATTACTAGTCATGAAAGTGCACCAACTAGTCAGAGTTCTTGCGTGTCTTGGAACTTGTCTTGCGGCATCCTTACCTGAAACACACAACAACACCGTTGAACTTTCTATAACCTTGGTTCCTTTGAAGGAGGAGAAGTACCCGTTGATCTTGATGACTATGGACAAATTCATTGAATGTTTGCATTGGGTGCCTGATAAAGAAGTCGGTCAAAACTCCGCAATTGAGGAAAGACGAAGAGAACATTTCGCTCGGTGTGTCGATTCTGTTTTTGTAGGTAAGGCAAAAGTCATGAATACACCCGGTTTGATTGGAAGTCAGGATTTGAGTAGACGCTATGGATCCGACAGGGCGGCTTAAGTCTTTTCCAGGAATCTCCAATATCGGACTAGTGTGATTTGTTGGTACTTTAACAGAGAGTGGTGCAGTCTCTCAGGCTGTATGTAGTTTATTCCAGACAGCTCGCTCATTTGTGCTCCGAGTTTCCCGATGAATATTTTGATTTGTTCGTAGAGTCCGTGAAGCAATGTCTTTCGGACGATGTGAGAAACTTATGTCACGAAATAGAAAACGCCGACTTTGAGATCGGAAGACCTATTCTTTATCGTAACGAGATACGCGAGCACCAAATGAGCCGTGTTCGACACTAAACTCATTTTGCAATCTCTGTGCTCCATAGTGCTTTTCGTAAAATTTGAACAAATCTTCCAAAATCTCCTGATGCAACATACCAAGACACGCGGGAATGATTCTCTGGTCTTAGAATATTTGGGTTTGTACTTTGGTTCAAAAGCGGTGGCGATATAGTGGATAGCCCTGTCTCCAAAATCTGAAAGCAGGCGATATGAGCTATTTCGATTTATTGGAGTTGAATTCAGCTTGTGAGCAAGACTCATCCTAAGAGATATCCGTCATCGTAATTGAACACGCAGAATGGTAAAAGTGGGCTTAGGAGAAGGCGAATGAGGCGAGTTGTTCTCTTTTCTCTTTTTTTGTTTTCAACGAGGGTGAAGGATTCGACAACCACAAAATTGACGGCCGTGAACACGTGCATGTTAGGTGCTTCTGCTTAGGGCTTTAACCCAATCTTCAACAAGATGTGCAGCACTGGGTAATGAGCGCCTCACTGAAGAAAGACCTCACAAGACCGTGAAATCGTGAAAAAATCGTAAAAAAAATTGTAAAAAACGTAAAAGTAAAACGTGTTACGAAAAATTTAGATCTAAGAAAATGGAAGTCGTCGTAATCGTAAATGAGTCGTATTCGTTGTGAAGCGTAAAACCGTAGTTTATATTACGATTTCCGCAAAATTTCGTAAGCGTGCAGCACTGGTTGCAGCCATGAAGCTTATCGCAGATTGCAGGCCCGTACACCAGCGAAGGTGGGCAGTTTGCACCCAGGCGATTTTAGGCATTTTTTTTGGTTGTTTGGTCATTTTTTCGATTCAGACGTGTTCCATGGGCCGGTTGGAAGGAGACACGCTGTTGAATTTTGATTATCGGGTGTTGATGGCATCCTGATTTGGCTTAATTTTTGCACCAGCTTGGAGGAAACATAGGCATGGCGCGATATGCGGAGCGCATTATTCATGACAGAAAGGAAAATTGAGTTCGATGTAAACTTTCTCAAGATCGATGCTCAGAATGAGCCCACGCAGGTTGGTGTGCTTGAAAAGCTTAAGATTTGCATTACTTCTTGCACAAGGGCACCAAAGAAGCGGGAAAATCGGCTAAGAGTGCCTAAATTGACCACCTTTCCGTCTCGCCTTCATCTACAGAGTACCAGTCAGCGGCCCATTCGGTCAATGACAACAAAGTCTACGAAGACGAATATTTGATGACGTTGGACGAACAAATATGTACCTCGTGCAAAGCCTTCGATGAAGTCTCATTTTATGTGACGAGCATGGACGCGTTCTGCTTCAACTCGTTTGGGATTCATTCCAGCGACTCCAACTTGCACAATTTCTAGGCCTCGCTCACATTCGAGATCAACGGCAATGTCTTACAAAGCAAGTGCCAGGAGATCATGTTGTAAAAGGGCACGCTGATTGATGTTGCACACAACCGTCCCCTTGATCTTCTGGCCTGCAGCTGTTATGTTTGCAGCTATCTTCTTGAGTAATTTCACACAGAATTTAGTGACGGGGTTGTCACAGAAGTGAAATGAGAAGCTTTGGGCCACAATCATGTGTATAAATTTGGTTTGAAAAGTCTGTAGATCACTTTTTTTTTTCTCTTCGCTTGATCTCTCCTAGGAAAGTTTGACAGCTTCTTGTCCTCCTTGGGGTAAAGCCGGTTGTATGTTGGCCCAAAGTTTTGGGCCATCAAGAAGGTTAATAACAAGAATGGAATCGTGCTAATCAATTTGTTATCTTAAATATCTTCGAGAGCTTGCTCACTTCGGGAAATCAACGTACGTTTTGTTTAGCTCTAATATGATGTGCCAAAGCGGAAGTGTTTATGTATCAGGAATACGTAAAAGACACTGTGCACTTTTGGCATTTCGACTTCAAACGCTTTTCACCTTAATGATTTACATAGGTTGGTTCCACTATGAATTAGCCAAATTAGAACACGGCAGATGTACAAGTGGAAGGGTGGGGGGCAGGTATGAAATCAGGAGGCGAACTAAGTTCCAGACTTGAAGAGTGTCAGAAGATTCTGGTGTCATTGAATCTTTCAAGAATGCAGAAGAAAATAGTCAAGACGGGCGGGACCGAATTGCTTGAAAGAACCCAGTGCTAGTGTTGGACGCTTTCGTTTGCGCTTGATTATTGTGACTTATCGTAGTTCCGATAACGAAATATCGTTAGCTTTGACAAAACTTACGATGAATTTACGATACGACTCAACACTGCGTACAGGGTAACCCGTAGTGACCAGCCCCTCCTTATCTACTCGCGGAACCCTGACTCTTCCTTCAGAGCCTGAGTGCACGAATGCACTACGCGCTTGACTCAATTTTATCTTGCCCATTTACTATAGCTTATTTTGCATGTGCTTCATCTCTCATGATGGCGAACGCAGATTGCTGGCTTCTCTAACGCAAGAAGCCCTTCCTTGCCTTCAGGGTGACAGGGGCTGGGACGGGCTCGACGGGCAACGACTTCTGCTTCTCCAATTGCGCCTTCTTGTCCTCCAACAACTTGATTTGTTTCGCCAACTTCTCCTTCATCTCCTTGTGTCTGGCGAACAAGTCTGCCTCCGACCTCTGTAGCTTCTTCTCCTTTTCGCTGACCTTCTGCTGGAACACGGCCTTCATCTCGGCCTCCATCTTCGCCAACTTGGCCTCGTGCAACGCCTTCTCTTCTTCCTGCTTGGTCAATGGGTCAAACTCCTTGAAGACAGAGTTGTCTTGCTCAATACCCATCTTCTGCAACTTCTCGGACCTATACTTCTCGTACAACTGGTCCGAGGTCGTCTCGCGCAACTCCTCCAAGTTGTTGCGCACCAACAATTGCCTCAAGCGCACAAAGTCATTATGGCTCTCGTTGTCTACCTCGATGATTCCCCATGGGTAGGCACGGCCGCGCACGCTTCTGCCATCGTTGGTCTGCACGTCGGTGGTCGAACCAATCACAGCGAAAGGGAACGACGCGATCAACGCACGAGAGTTGCTGGTGGTCTCCTCATCGTCGTTCTCGTACACCTGGGGCGTGAAGATCTTGATCTTTTGGT
>JAKTWD010000137.1:0-18146 GCA_030581935.1 Metschnikowia corniflorae | reverse complement strand
TGGCGGTCTGGGATCGTACGCCGGGTCCCATACATTAATATCTTTCTTCCGCACGGCCCTACTCCTTTGTTTCTTTTACACCTCTTAACCAAATGGCTGCAAATTCCTCAATTATTGAGGTAGATTTAACGGATGATACCAGCTTTGCGTCCCTTGGCGAAGATTTGAAAGTTCCGATCTTAGTCCGTCAAAAGCTTTTCACTAAGTCAAATGTACCTGCGCTGAACTCGAGCTCCAAAGCAAAATTTAAATTTACGTGTACGTCTCCCAACTGTCAAAGGATCTTCTATGCACTGTCGGCGCATTCGAATATGCGTTCTCATTGGACATCCAATCACGCTACCGCATATAATGCCAAGTTGAAGGAATACGAGGAGGCGAATGGTATTAAAACCAATTCGAGAAAGCCAACTATCTCTCCGACGGCCACTATCGATCGATATTTACCACTTCAGTCCGCCAAGAGCAAGACGGGCCCTAGTGTTTGGGGCCTGCCTATGTACATCCCTGATGAGTTTAAATCTGACACTTATTTCACCTTGATAATGAGATTGTTCCTGGCCAACAACTTGCCTTTCACAACAGCTGACAGTCAACACTTCCACAATTTGCTAGAATACGCAAAATTGTGCAAGACAGATACCCTCCCCAAACCATCGCGCTTCCTTGTGAAAGAGAAGCTTCGGGACCTCTATAATCAGGAAAGAGATCGCTTAAAGGTCGAGTTAAAAAAACCCAAGGGCCGGTTTGCTCTTACACTTGACGAGTGGAGGTCCGGTAGTAATCTTGATTTTCTTGGCGTTACTTTGCATTTTCATGATGAGTTGTTTCGTCTACAACGCTATGTCATCGGCTTTGAAGTTTTGAACCTGGAAGTTTCATATACGGGAGACGCTCTATTTAAAGTACTCAGTGGGGTGCTTGATGAATTAGACATCAAACAACGCATTATATCGATCACCAGGGACAACGCCTCGCCCATTAGCATGTTGGTTAAGAAATTCTCAGCTGATATTAATGACAGTGCCACCACGTTTGATTTTATAGGAGACACAAGGTGCGCGGGGCATGTTTTGAATTTGGTGATAGGAGCTTTAATGGACTTCACGTTTTTCAACACAAAGAAGACGAAAAGTGTTCGTACTAAAATTGACGAAGTCGAGAGATCACATCCAGATCACGTTCAGCACGTGCAACATGTTCCTGGGGTGGTACTCTCTTTAATTCACGGATTTCGTGAAAACACCTTCTTGAAAAATACCTTTAGAACTGTTCAACAGACATCTTCCAAACTGGGAAAGAATACAGGTCCTAAGACTCTTGTGAGGGATAACGATACACGATGGCTTTCGAAATTAAAAATGCTTGCAAGATTTCTTCATTTTCGTGATGCTATTTTAAAAACTTTGGAAATCGTGAAAAGGCAGAGTGAAGCCAAACAAAAGAGCTTCAAACTTAAATCTTTGCTTATAACCGAAAAAGATTGGGAATACCTTGAAACAATTTGTTCCTTACTCGGCATATTTGAATTTACAATCCAAAGACTCCAAGGCAGTGACTATCAGACAGCTGGGTTCACAATACCGTTTGTGGCACAAATCTTAGATTTACTTGAGGGTTATAAAACTCCACAATTCGAGGAGACTCAGCCCTTACTTGCTGTGGGGGTTCTGAACGCGTGTGCCAAACTACTCAAATACTACAATATCCGGTCTTGTAATATCGAACCCCTAAAAAATCTTTACATCGCGACAGTGCTTGATCCTCGATTAAAGTTTGACATTCTCAGGGCACATGGTTTTCAGTCTACCATTTTAGATGCTGTTCAAGAAGCTGTATTTGAACTTTTTCACAAGTACAAGACGGAGTACGAAAAGAGGCAGAAGCTTCCACTACACACAAAGAAAAAACGAAAACCCAATGATGGCTCAGTTCGGTATCCAAAACCAAATATTTTCTTGAAGAGCAAGTCGATCGCAGAGGAAAACGAACTTAGGAGATATCTAGACGAAATGATACAAGATGAGGATTGTAATGTTGCACACTACTACAGATCTCGAAGAGCTACGTTTCCCGTCATCTATGAGATGGCAAGAGACTTTTTATGTACTCCAGCGATGTCCTCGCCGTCTGAGTCACTTTTCTCCAAGGTGAAGTGCATGCTAACGGACGCAAGAAGAAGATCACTACCAGAGACAATTAAAATGTTGGCAATACTAAAGTCGAGGGGCGTTATTCCGGATCCAGACTTTAATGAAATTCATCATCAGATAGAAGAAGAAGGCCAACCCACGATTGATCAGAGTATCTCGCAAAACTATACTTTTAGACTGGGATCAAAAAGACCTTTTGACTCAATTGAGGGAAACTCAGATGAAGAGCTGGACTCGAGTGATATATACTTTCTGTATGACGGAGATGGAGAGGAGGAGGAAAATCACGGAGACTCCGAAGCTGGTGATAAGCTGGACGAAGAGCCTATCTGTATTTCGGATGACGACGAAGGTATTTTGGAATTTGAGTAAAAAGGGATCAAATATACGAGCCTTGTTTGGACATTCTTGCGGTTTTGATCGGTTGTGACATAGGGATTTTTCGCTCTCCGGTATTAGTGTGCAGGTGCACCTTCTTGAAAAAAACATAAAAAATATTTGCATAAAAACTACTACTACTAAAATAAATATGCATAAAAATAAAAATATTTTTCCAAAATATTTTTCTAGCAAAAATATCCGGGAAAAATATCTTTTTTAGCAAAAGCTAGTAGAAAATATTTTTTTTCTCAAAAAATATTCAAGCACTAATATACATGGCGAAGCGTGCTGTTCGAAGCCTGAGAGACCTTCTAACTGTTCTGGGGCTTGCGCCCTATTTACAATCGAAAGGCTTCAAGGCAGTGACTATAAGACAGCTGGGTTCACAATACCCTGTGTGGAGCATATTTTAGATTTACTCGAGGGTTATAACACTCCACAACTCAAGGAGACTCAACCCTTACTAGCTGTGGGGGTTCTGAATGCGTGTGCCAAATTACTCAAATAATACAATATCCGGTCTTGTAATATTCAGCCCCTAAAAGATCTTGATATCGCGATAGTGCTTGATCCTCGTTTCAAGTTTGACATTCTCAGGCCACATGGCTTTCAATATACTGTTTCAGATGCTGTTCCAGAAGCTTATTTGAACTCTTTCACAAGTACAAGACGGAGTACGAAAAGAGGCAGAAACCTCCATTACATGCAAAGAGAAAACAAAACCCCAGTGATGGCTCAGATCGATATCCAACCCCAAATATTTTCTTGAAGAGCAAGTCGATCGCGGAGGAAAACAAACTAATGAGGTATTCAGACGAAATGATACAAGATGAGGAGTTTAATGTTGCGCTATAGTGCAGATCTCGAAGAGCTACGCTTCCCGTCATCTCTGAGATGGCAGGAGACTTTGTGTGTACTCCAGAAATGTCCTCGCCGTCTAAGTCACGTTTCTCCGGGGTGAAGTGCATTTTTACGGACGCAAGAAGAAGATCACTACTAGAGACAATTAAAACGTTGGCAATACTAAAGTCGAGGGGCGTTAATCCGGATCCTAATCTTGATGTGAAAGAGGCTTTCGGCTTTTGACTCCATTGAGGGACAGATGACGAGCTGGACGAGAGTTATCCATACTTTCTGCATGACGGAGATGGAGAGAAGGTGGAAAATCACGGAGACTCCGAACCTGCTGACAAGCCGGACGTAGAGTCTATCTTTGTGTCGGATGACGACAAAGATACTTCCGGCTTTGTGTTAAGAGGAATCTCTCGCTCTCCCCTACTGTGTGGAGAGGCGCCTTCTTCAAAATACATAAAAAAAAGTTGCATGAAAGCTGCTAAAACCAGCATAAAGAAACATAAAAATAATTATATCTTCCGAAATGATTTGCTTTAGTAAATGTCTCGCGATACAAGAATTACCTACTAGCAAGCCAGCTCCACAGTGAGTCCGAGATATAACTCACAATAAAAATGAATGCGTGTACCGAGAATGCGAGACTGTGGACGATGTTTTGCATTCTCGAAATCAGAAGAAACTAATCTTTGTGCCTTTGGATTCCACGCATGGTATGAATCGGTAACTGAAGTAGTATGAACAGTGTTCAGTCGTTTCGCAAATTCATAGTAAATATTGTCAATGATTACAATTTCTGGTAATCGTAACAACAATAAAGACAGGCCCTTCTGTAATAGAAGGTAGGATGCTACAATTCGCCCACGATTCTCAAGAAACACGGTTTCAACCAGGCTGGTACGTTAGTGGTATTTTATGTATTTCTTTCAAGGTGCATACCCACAATAATAGGGTAGAGCGAACATCCGTTCTAACAAAAAGGCAAAAGTAGCTTCTTCTTCATCAGAATTGAAGATAGACTCTTCGTCTAGCTTAATGCCGGTTCCGAAACCTCCGTGATCTTCTACCTTCTGTCCATCTCCGTCAGCCACAACGTATGGATCACTTTCGTTCAGCTCTTCGTCAGCGACGTATGCCCCTAGGAATCTCTCAATTGGGTCCAGGGCGAAAGTCTCTTTGACTCCAGTCTAGTTGTATGATTACGCGACACACTCTGATCAGTCGTGGGTTCGCCGCCCTTTCCTACCCACTGATCAACCTCATCAAGGTCTGGATCTGGAGGACGTTCCTCGACTTTACGATTGCCAACATTTTGATTGTCTCTGGCGATGAGCTGCGTCTCTTGTCCATTAGCACGTACTTCACCTCGTAGAAGAGAGACACAGACGGCGAGGACATTGCTGAAGTACATAGAAGTCTTTTGCCATCTCATCAATGACGGGATATATACTTCTTCGAGATCCTCGCTTTTCATGAAAACAGGCTCTCTTGATAAACTTCGACCAAGCCATCATTGAGCAATAGTTTTTTCTTTGCATGCAGTACAAGTTACTGCTTTGTGTGGAACTCTGTCTTGTATTCAAAGGGTAACAATAAAGGTTTTTTTAAGAAGCCTAGAATGGTCGATGATACGCCCTGGTTTCTGAGCATGTCAACGAGGATCAAGCACTGTAATAGTGTTAAGCAATTCAAGATTACAAAACCGGATATTGTGATATTTGAGTGATCTGGCACACGCTTCCAGAACTTCCGCAGGGTGCAAGAATTGAGTTCCTTTAAGTGTGGAAAGATATATCCTCAAATTGAAATTTTGTGTCACAAACGGTATTGTCTACCTGCTGTCTGACACTTACTGCGTTGAAGTGTTTTCAGCGTAAATTCATGAAAGCCTCGAAGGTGCAAACTGAATTTTTGCCTCACGATCTCTTTCGGCTGTATCCAAGTATTTGCGTCTCGAGCAATTTGTCTCCGCTTTGACGTTCTACGCGAAGAGCTGGAATATCCATTGGCTCTATCTCAGGTGCTAGGGCATTGCAAAAATTTGTCTAAAGGTGGCTGGAAGCAGAATCGTACCGATAAAGCTTTAAATGTTATGAACCCCGGCGTACAATCTCTTCTTTTTTTTTTTTTTAAAGAAACAGATATGTATTGAAGGATGCCGCTTACCCTAGCCGTGGGCGAAAACTATATATTCTATAGAAAACCTTAACACACTTGATATTCCAGATGTGTACCGCACATTCAGTTTTTTGTTGTCGCCCGGGTTCGAACCCGGGGTCTGAGGCGCATTTGTGTTAAACACCTTGACCGCTGCACCAAACGAGTCAAGGATGATGAGTTAATTTTGACATTTTCGTTGCTGCAAATTTATCGCACATTTACGAATGTACATTGCTTGTTCCTTGCAAATCACTACACCGCAGGCAATTTCAGTACATTCATATGGGGTATGACAAGCATAATTCATGATATATTTTGGTTGCATCAATCGACTGGAAAATATTCAGCATTATCGAGTTCTTTCCAGATCTATGCTAGAATGTTGACAATCTCTTGGTTCTGATTCCATCGTATTGCTGAACCTATCTCTAACTAAACTGCCATTGTGAGTTTTTTTTATCGCTGCAATACGGCGGGTGCCCTTCGACAGATTCCCAGGCTTCAAACTGCACGCTTCGCCTTTAAAAATGTGCTCAAATACTTTTTGAAAAAAACCAAAAATACTAGACCATTGCTACGAGAAAGCTTGTCGAGGTTTATTTCAAGTTTATTCCAGCACGTAGGAAAATTTATAAAATATCATACGGAATTTTCGCAAAAAATACAACTTACTAACAAGCCTGCTCTGGACGACTAAACATTTATCGCAAGAGACGAGATCGACCAGTGCACATCAACCTTGAGAGATGTATTTCACCTGGAAAAAATCCATTTTCTCAGTTATCGTTAAACCGTCGGAGTCTCGGTATTTGATCGTACAGCCATCAGGATACCCAAATGCATTTCTTTGGAGAAGTACAGTGATAACCAGTGCATGCCATCCAACTAAGGAAAATCGAGAGTAAAGGTATGAGCAACTGATTGGCTCATAGAGACCTTGCAGTCGCCACTCTTTCTGGATGTTCAAGTTTGGTGAATCAAATTTAATTAAACACTGACCAGGTCCCTCATGCCTAAAGTAAAGGCTTAGGGTGTGATGCTCTGAGGAATTTGCTGAACATTAAAGTTTTTGATAAGCGAATATTCGTTGTGATAGTCGATGCCATTTGGGGAGTCTTAACACAGTGAACATCAAAATTATCAGTTAAACTTCCGGGATTATCTGACCTTCGTATCTGACTCTTCCCAGCTCTTCGCGCTATGCTTTCGGGTTATAGTTAGACAATGAATCGCGTACCAATAACACAAACAAAGACACAAAAAAGGGAGAAACATTTGAAAATACATTATTTAATATTCTCGAATTCACCCTTCATGCAATCACTTCTTGTAGCCGTGCATATGGCAAATGATGCCAATCCCATCGCAGCCGTCTCTCAAAAAAACGCCTACATTCATCATATTTCCCATTTTGGAAGCACAGGTCTAGACACATTTAAACCAACAAACTCATAAAAACATTATTTCTCTCCAGTCTATCCATAAAACAGTCTCAATACATACGCTCAAGACGCGGGTTTTCTCAATACATGTATTATATTCGCACTGGTGCATGCTAGCTATGGAGCACATGGTCTATTTGTGCTTCTATCAGAGTCACACTATTACGCCGGAAATTAATCTTTTACTCTATTCTCACTTTTTTCATGTTGAGACTTTTCCTTTCGATAGACAATCACACCCATTTGAATTCGCAATCACAACACAGTTAGAGCCCTAGACCTCCAAGGCAATAATGTCTAAAGAGACGCAATCTAGCGACGCTTCAGATCGCCAAAGTTCCTCCTCTGAAGATGCAAAACCAAATCCCAGGAAGCTTCGAAAGCAGCCTGAAAAGAAGCAAGGTCACTCTCGGCTTTCTGCGTTTTTCCAAAAAATTCCAATCTTTAGTCAGGACAATCCAGAGCATCCATCAAACACACCTCCAGAGACATCCCACGCACCCAGACGGCGAAGACACAGTTTTCGTAGCACCTTGAAGACCAATAAAAGCAGACTATTTCTTCGGAAATCAAAAAGCCAAAGTGCTCTACCAAGCCAAACGCAGTATAGAGGAGGAACTTCGAGCGAGCCTCAGAACAGTAGCTTAGGAATAGATTCTCAATATGAGCTCAGACGAAGGAATGGAATAGATGGAAACAATGATGACTCAAGCTCGATGTTTCTGCTGCGTTTATCCCTGGTACTCCCGCAGATGAAAGAGATAGTACTGTCGTCCCTAAGTTTTACCAAGAAAATGGGCACCTATCGCCTGCTCCGAGAGCTCGTAAGGCGATTACTAAATAGAGAGAGTCAATTGGCTTCGCAGTCACAAGAAACCTCAAGTCACGGCTCTCAACGAATACCCGAAAACGATAATCCTGTGAGAGATTCCACGTGGATCCGAATGCGGCGCTCGTCTCAGAGTCTTGCCAAAAGACTCTCGATTTTTCTGAAAGAGTCTAAGGAGTCAGAGAAGACCGAGCCCTCGAGTCCGAAATCCATCAACAGCAAACCCAAGCCCCCTTCCTCAGGATCAAGTTCCGATACCGATCAAACCTCTTACACCGATGCCTTCTACAATCAAGACGTATTTCTGCCTCTGGGTGTGGACTTGAGCTCATATACACACCAAAGCCTACTACTTCCCTCCACTGGACTAGACCGTACTATTGGGGGAAGTACTAGCGATATCTCCAGCAATGAACGGCTATTGCAGCAGTCGAACAAAAGCACGAATGATAGCTCAGACTCATTCTCATCTCGAGAGGCTCCCTGTACGCCCAATCAGCCCACCTTCCTACACTGTTCTGATGATACTAAGAGAGCGATTCAAAGCGACTCGGAGGCGTCCGAGACACCAAGACTGAGCGAGAACAAGAACAAAAGTTTGTTCAGTGGACGGCCACGAGCACTGTCGTTCTCTGGCCCATTTTCGGATCAATTGAGTGACTATCAATCTACAGATGAGGAAGTGGAGGTAATGTACAGACGCGTCACAGACTATCCGACACCCATATCCATCCCCCTCTCGGCTTTGAGAACCTCCGTGTCCATGCCAGCGTCAGCTTTGAGAACCCCCATATCCATGCCAACCTCTGCTTTAAAAACTCCCGCGATACTCGATACTCTTGATGAGGTTGTTGAAGAGGAAAAGGCAGAAACTGAAAATGACACTGTAATGCTGGTGACTTCGGAGGCCACTACCGATCTTCTCAATGATGACATGTTCAGATCTGATGGAATTGAAGTATGGTATGTGGAAGATACTGCAAAGGACCTGGAGTACATATACCAAAACTTTTCAAAACCATTTGGGGACGTATTTCCAGATACGGAGAAGAAAAATGGAAGCCGGGCCTCAGAGAATGGGTTGAAACCCTGCAAACAGTTTCCACCCAGAAAGATACCAAGAACACCACTTGCAACCCCCACTCCATTACCCTCAATTTCGGAAGAGCTGGACCCCGAAGCACCTAGTTTTGGTGTTTCAGACACCATCGAAGATACTGGTTCTGTGGACTCGGAAATCGAGTACTATGAGCGCCCGGCTACCAAATCCAGTACCGGTCTGACCTCTGAGACAACCCTGTCCAAAGGCTCGGTTAAAGATTCTACCAACAAAAGCGACAAGTCCTCTGACAGCGACTCTCCGGGGTATATGTATGGGAATGACTTGCTGACTCAGTCAATAGATCTCAACGATCTTTTTGAGGATGACTCGTATCAGTCACAATATGAAAACGAAGAAAGATCTCACCAGATCACAGAAGACATTGCAGACATGATGAATAACGGGTACAATCCATGCACAAAGATGAAGCGGAACTGGTGTGAGTATGACTCCACGCCCGCGTCTACCGACACGTTCTACAGGGACTTTTTTTCCTCTTTCGGGGGTCCCCCTGATTGCAAGAGGGTTGGGAGTGTGATACGGTCAGGTGAAGGAGATGAGCCCGATCAGATTTCCGGTGGAATTGACAATCCAGGCAGTCCGCAGGTAAGTGAAAGAACTGTCAGCTCACATACCCCAAAGCATCGTGTAATGCTGAAAATGGAGGGTTTACACCGCACAACTAATTCTGTTGAGCGAGATTGCATACCCAGACCCACGAGAGAATTTCATCACACTAAAATCACTCTGGCCTTTACACCCAAAGCTACAGAAGGATCTTTGGTGAGAACTGAACTGAATATGGAGGCTCCTACAACTGGAGAGCTGGACGCCTGTAGTTCGTTCATCAATGCGTATTTTGCTGCCGATGGTGACCAGGCCTCAGCTTCTGCGTCAGCCAACTCAAAACACAAAGATACCGCGCAGAATACGTCACATAATGCATCACCCGATCCCGGAAATTCCGTCCTAAACAGCGAAGCCCCAGCCTCGCTCCTCGAATCGTGCTATCAGGAGATTGACCAGAATTTAGAGTTTTGGGAAAATCTAGACTTGCTACTCAAACAGCTTGAAAAAAAAGAGCCGGTCTCGCAGTACCTCGCAAACCCCAGACCCCTGTCACAAGACGCATCTTTTCAGGTCAGACTCCGACCTTTCAGACTCAAAAGCTCTGAGGGCCAAGAAAATGAATCATCACAAATCACGCCTGATACTAATCTCCCTGAAAACGCAGAATCTATAGCCACGTTCCGGACGGCTCTTGAAAACCTCCCGCATGTGTGCCCCACGCTGATCTCCATCTTCATAAAACCATACACCGACAAAGTCAGAAATATCGTAAACCAACTCCTCGAAATCCGAAAAACGGATGTTGATCTGGTCAGTCTAGCCACAAGCGTTTTCCTGAAAATTGAAAAACTCAAAAAGGATACTGAAAAACTTTCTGAATTTTCAAATATTCATGGCTGCGGAAACGGTTGCAAAATAGGCTGCGAAACTCTCCACGCTTTGGAGTTGCGGGCACAACAGAATCAATGTAACGTTGCATTATTGGAGTCCCGCTCTTCAGAAGCAAAAACAAAGACTGACTCGGTGAAAATTGAGATCCCAATCTGTCTTAAAGATATTACCAATACACTAAAAGAAATCTCGACCCAGAGAGACGATGCTTTGCGCAGCTTTTTCGATACGCTGATCGGTGAATCTGCATTGACTCCGCGTCTGCGGGAAATTGACAAACACTTGTGTATCAATACTTCTGAAAGTGTTTTCAAGTGGTTTCATGGAATGGACTTTCACGATCTTGAAGATACTTTGCATCATAGCATTTTGTTGTTATTACTGATGACGCAGCGAATCGCGGAGATGGTGCTGAAGGTTGCGGAAGTTAGTAGATCAGTTCGCGATGAGATTTTGGGGGTCTCTCGAGAAGTTAGAGCGGCGGCTTCTGGAATGAAAAGTGCAGGTTCTTGTTCCTGCAAAAGTGAAAACTCCAGCATCGGAAGCGCCAGCACATCCAGTTCCAAGTCACAATCCACGTCTGCTAGTAAGAAGCGAAGAATGCGGACGAAAAAGGCAAGAGAGAAGCGATTGAGAGAGTGAGCGGTTTTGGGGTCTGAGGAGGAGCTTTTGTTTCTTTTTATAACGAGGAAATGCGTGTTTATCATATCATAAACAATTTGACAGTTCAGGGGTTCCCACAGTCGCAGTAGAATCAGTATGTTTCCTCATGTTTTGGTGCTATGATAAAGAGGAGATGGGGTTTGAGGTGGTACATATGCCACGAAATGTGTCCACCCACGTACTTCTTAGAGGTACAAGGAGAATGACCTCAAAGGAGCAAAATATAAAGCCAGATGCGTTGTTCAAGACTCCGACAGAAAACATGCGTACAAACGATTAAAAATAAAAACGAAGTTGTGTGTCCAGTGGCTGAACTGCCGTCTATGCGTGGGATTTCGGCTAAAGAGACGAGTGAGGATTATCCCATACACCTTTGGTCACCGAACTGGCTTATTTGAACGCGGCGTTGCCTAAAGGAGGAAAAACGCCTTACCTTCTGGAGACATAGAATGGATGGAAAATGCTGGCCCTCGAGAAATCGGTCAATGAAATAAGCAGGATTTCAATGTAACAAATGGCCTTCAAGTAAACTGGAAAGTCTTGGACTGAAAGGTTCCGACATTGATGAGAGCGTATTTGACCGATGGTCTAAAGAAGGTCAGCTCATCTTTCACTCTACGTCTAGAACTTGTTTCTAGTGGCGGAAAAGGAGGAGATTCTGTCAGATCTGAAATATGATGTGGAACACATGTTCGACCTTAAGCACTTCGGCCCAATATTGGAAGACCTAGGGATCGAATCTGCAACAACGATTCAGGGTCACATCGTGTTCCAACTGAAACACCTCAGGGAGTTAGTGGAGAGTTCAAGGAGCACAGAAAATACCCTGCCCGGTTGAAGAATAAGGGTTGCGGACTAAGCAATAACCCTAAGAAGGACGTTTCTCAAACTGCCAGACCGATCGAAGAACTGAGTGGAACAGTAGAAATCACGTACGAGTCTGCCTTGGAAACATCAATTGAGCTGCGAATAACACCAGACGGAATTTGTTTTACGCTGCGTACATTTGTTATTAGAGCAGCAGCCCAACCGAAGGTAAACTTGGTCGCTTGATGTTTTGTATTGGGTACATTGCCCCACTTTAGGCCATTCCTACTTGATGATCGGCCGCTTAACCAGAACGGTAAAGAATATCCCGCTATTGAAACTTTTTCCTACGCATCGGTCGATCCCGAAGATGGCTGTGAAGTGGACTCCGGAATAGTGGTTTACATCGACAGAAGTCCTATGAAGTGACTTAGCAAGAAGCAGAACATCATCACTCGAAGTACGGCGGCTGCAAAAATTGTTTCTTCAGCAATTGCAGACGATTGGACACAAACTCATGGGCGTGCATTCATCTTATCAACAATACCATCAGATGATACTCCCGTCTCCTCAGGTGTTGTATTCGGAAGACATGAAGTACTTGGGCTTGAAATTGAATGGAGTTAACTGGAAACAGCTTTAGGAATATTGGCCTTTGTCACAATGAAGCTAGGTTGCATGAATCTTGATTTGATCATTCGAGCTATAGGCACCAATGTGTGGTCTTTCGAACGTTCAAGAAGGACTTGGTGCAATGTGTGAAGCCTCTGCAATTAAAATAGATAGATGAGGGTATTAAGAAGATTCTAAGCAAATGGCTGCTCCCAAGATATATGCTAGGCCAAAGAGCGCAGGTTATGGCCTTTTGCAAATTGAAGTACAGCTTCAAGGTCACAGAGCAGCCGTTCTCCGCTCGATTTTGAACGGAGACATGGATTGGTACACAAAGTATCTTCGGTTGAAATCAACTCACCATATGGCCAGGATCGTGAGTACGAATCAAGCCATTCCACTCCTGAGTGCGAGAGGATTTAACTGTGCTGACTGAGTCTATGGTACATATTCTCTCCGTCGCCCCCACCGAAATTTCGCCTAAACCGTCGACCTGGAGCTTGAGACAGTATGCAAGAAAAATTTGTTTGTTGATACAGAAATTTTCAAGAACGTCACAACTATTCTCATGTAAAATCAAGACACGCCTCGTGATGGAAAGTTCACAAACAACAATCCGTACCTATCCAGAGCCTTGGTGAAACGCAATGCTGTCATTTGTATGAACGATCGAGCCTTGCAGCCGTCAGATAAAGTGATGAGGATTTTCAATGTTTAACATTCAGATTTAGAGAAGCATGAGAAAGCTCCGTTCGAAGCGGGCGTTAGAATCTAAAGCTAGTATTGTTTGGGGACAGCTAGGCAGTACTAAAGTGACTAGGCCTTAGCCCACAAAGATTAACTGAAGACAAAGCGAGATGTGTAGTGGAGCCAAATAGGCATTCATTCGTTGCTGCTGCAGTTTCAGAAATATCCCGTGAATGTCACCGTGCTTGAGAGGCACGACGTTTGCGAGAATCATATGTTGAAATGAAGTGACAGGAGAGAAATGGATAGCACTATGTATTCTCGTTTTGGCAAGCAGTGTACATTGTTCATCGGGACTGCAGTGTGATGGACCAATCGGGATCAACACAACTTTCCCTTCGTTTTCATTCCCACTCAACGCTTATATATGTAATAGCTTGTACAGCTACTCAGAATTGGAAAGCACAGGTAAATTCTTCACACATCTCAAGTGTACGTCTACGAAAACAGAAATATGTTACCTAGAAGCGTGGAAATTGATTGTTCCACGCACACGTGGATTCACCAGTTCAACGCTTTCGCTGGAGCCCGTATTTGAATCATCTCACGTGGTTTCAGTCACGAGCCAAAACTGTTTTCAGATTTTACGGCACGCAGTCATGAATTGCCTCCCAATATAACACATAAAATCACATTTGCTTACACGAAACTTGAATTCAAGGAAAGATATATATAGAAGGAGCTCTCGAAAAGTTCAAGCAGCCAGAGACACAAAATGTGCCCCACTTTACAGCTGATTCTGCAATCACGGATTACTCCGGTCAATCATGTGTTTTCATGAGCAAATTAATTGGCACGTACCATAAAAGAAGCACGAGTTGCGACCAATGCCGTTTTGCACCCACCCCAAAGTCAACTAGTGATTGAAGAGCAATAGAGTAAAGCTACTGATACTTCTTGGCGGCCAGAATCGAACTTTCCTTCACTCGAAGAAAGCTCATCTTCAACTCTGCGTGTTTTGGAAATATATCATTAACCCCTCGAGTTCGGGTCGGGTTGAGGCGTATGGCGGGGTGAACTAATGGAACATCTTGGAATCTAATAGGATGAAAAAGTTTTATTACCGCCGCGAAAATCAGTACATCATGACATATTTTGGCAAGCTTGACTCATTTTGTAAGAATCTCATCACATGTAGCACCACTAGACACGAGCTCGCTGGCTCTGGAGAGCCTCAGCTCGACGAGTTCCGCCTGGTTTTCAAACGCTTGTACATCGAATCGATGTCCAGCAAAATCTTTTAAGCGGTCCATGATCTAGTCGACCAGATTCGTAAACTTGGCTACTGTTTGTTTAGACACATCCGCTGCACAGATTAATACCATGATATCCAGGTCAGAATTCTCGGTGGTCTTTTGGGAACTTTTTGAGTTTAGATGGAAGTCTTCGGATCATGGTTGCCGTTACTAGCTTATAGTCCAGGTTGTATTGTAGGTGCATAAATGACTCTAAGGGGCACCAAAGGAGCAAAACATGGTTTTGCAAAACATCTTTTTTGAAACTTTCAGAAAAGCATTAATTTGACTTCTGTATATTTGGTGGAAATGGAGGTCATTTATCTAATTGACATGTGTTGCGTGCACGCCGAATTTCATAGCAGCGGTGCTTTTTCTGGCCCCTAGAATATGTCACGGACGGGCAATTTTTGCTTAGATTCTAAAACAGTTTCCGAGACTGTCTTACATGTACTTGAATTAATATAAAAGGGTAGATCAAGTGGGTATGATGGTTCATTTTTAGATGCATTGGAGCCAAACACTCGATATTAAAGTAAAAACACATATTTTAGTTAAAGCGAGATTTTCAAAGAGACACATCATATACTGAAGGTCATTAGAAAACGACCAAAAGCAATACCGGAAGTGTCTTCACAGACAGACAGACAGACAGACAGACAGACAGACAGACAGACAGACAGAAAGAAAGAAAGAAAGACAGACAGAAAGAAAGAAAGAAAGAAAGAAAGAAAGAAAGAAAGAAAGAAAGAAAGAAAGAAAGAAAGAAAGAAAGAAAGAAAGAAAGAAAGAAAGAAAGAAAGAAAGAAAGAAAGAAAGAAAGAAAGAAAGAAAGAAAGAAAGAAAGAAGTCTTTGTACACCCACCGTCCGCGATGACGCAAAGACAGATCACTCGGTCACAAAGACAGATCACGCGTAATATAATACCTCCAATCCACGCCTCAAAGACTGATCCCCAATTCTTTAAGATCTTCCGACCAAAGATACGACTGAGGATAGGATAATATACTCTGCTCGAAATGCTCAAAGTCTGAAGTGAGTCCATTTGCTTTGTCTTGTAATCATCAACCGTTCCCATAGAAATATTCACGTCATCCGCAGATGCATGGTAATTTATTCGTTCGATCACCACTTCGTCATCTATTATCGGATTACTCCGGAGCGCATCACGATGCACAAAAGGAGGTTATAATGCAATATTGAATACCTATCGCGGTAATGGGTTACCTTGTCTGGTCCCCACAACGATGTGGAAAAAGACCATATGCGAAATTGTGGTGCTGCAATTTTTTATTCTTAATGATAGCTTTTTCTTGCTCCCTACGTGTATGGTCCGTATCAGCTCAAGCGTTCTTTTTCCGCTTTCAAATGATGCCCTGCGGATGAGCAAGGGCTGCAGTGACAATTTCATGACATTTTGAAGATCTGCAATACGGGACTATTGGGTACGTATACACCTGGTATTAGGGCTGCTTCAATCCAGTTCATTTTATCCAGTTAAAAGGTGAGCTCTGCTTGTTCTCATACAGATATCATTGTAAGAGGACTTTATTGAGTATCCGTAGCACTAGTTAGACCAATATACTGGTGAGGGCAGTGCACAAGCAATAATTGACACTCTTTGCAGTTATTGGCTTGTGTGCCCTCAGATATTGGAACTTCACGAAAGCTTCGTTATGAAAAACAGCTTGTTCATTTTCAAGTCCCGCTTGAGTCAACTTATCCTTGGCAATTACCCATTACAGGTAAACCTGGCTATGCTGTGAATGTACGTTGTCAAACAAAATCTGAAATATGCACGGAGTATTAGTTTGAACTTTCTCTCTGTTGAAGTCTAGCTTACTTTCCTGGTCTTCTGACTTGAGGAAGGGTTTGAGCCTGAGCTAGGCACGAGCTAGAACTAGGCCAAGGAGCGGGCCACATCTGATCAGATACGGCCCACCATTGTCGGTTTCTTTCATTGTCCGTGTTTGCCCATTGTCCGTGCTTGCCAAATTTCCGTGTGCAATAGACCCTACTGTCCGTGTGGGAAAATCCTCCCAATAGTGGGATCGGGCATTCGTCTGTGTAACTATAAATAGGTCTAGGCCTGACCCGTAGTATGTGTTGAGAAGGCAGACGAGCTCTTTCAATACGCAAGTGGACGTAGGTTTAGTGCAGCTTCCAACCGAACCACTATTGAGCCGAGGTCGCATTGAAACTAGCAAGCCGGCAAGAAACCGAAAGCTACAAATTCCTAGGCTTCGAATATTCGATGAAAAGATCAATAATCTCGAGATCTCTTAGCAAAACTATCATGTGACCTAAAGGTCTGGAATTCACTCGTTATTCAGGCTGACACGCCGTCAGCTTGACTCCAAATTACACCACTTAATCACAGTAACTCGCCTATGTACTGACTTAATATCAGCGGCCCATGCTCATGATAATTTGAAGGTCACAATTTCTGCAAAGCCTCAAATTCGTGTGGCTTATACAATATTCAAAGGTAAATAATTCGAGATATTCCAATGAATGTTATGAACGGCCCGGCATCCACCTCTACTCCTCCAATAAGGCCATGCTTGTCCACGACGAGCTTAACGTCTTATTTCAATAGGTAACTGTCCCTGGCCTTTAGTGAAGATGGTGAGAAGACGAAGCCAGTCGAGAAGCCTCACCATCTGTATTGCTCAAGTACACCATTAAAGGATATCTATGGTCTGTTGGTGTGCGAGAATAGATAATTAAACCTAAGAGATGAGCTATATCTCGATTTTTTAGTTATAATAATATTCTAATTTCATTTTGTCTCTTCGATCATATTCAAATTCATACATAACTTATATTGGTGTCTTCCGTATCTCATCATGCATATTCGTCTGTTGCCATCAGTCGATTGGTCTCAGCATGGAGATATTATTGTGTAAATATGGCTTGAGTCTATGGTTGAGATTCTGCCTCACATCATAAACACTGACTTTCTTGTAAATAATTATTGTGCCGCCTTACGGTATATCAGTTTCAGGAAACTCTTTACACATATTATATAACACATATTATATAACACATATCAGAACCACTTATTTAGAGATACCGTTGCTTTAAGAAAACTGGGCTCTCAGCCTTTTCAATCGTTATTTGGCCCTCAAGTCTTGTGAGTTCTTGGTAAAGGAAGGCTTTCAAAATTGTTGATTTAGAAGATTGCTTCAATTCGACGTATAATGTTCGTTTATTCATAACAAGAAAAATGCAATGTCTCCCAACAGCTATGACACTTTCTCCTTATCTGCGAGCAGCGTAGATAATGGCGCAGTACGATTTTGTGAAATGACTTCTGAATTTTGTATTAATCATGATATTCTAACTGTGGCCACTCAACAACCTAGAAGAACCATGCGACGGCGCGAATTTGACTAGCTCTTTCTCCAGATCTTGAGTTATAGGTATGTAATCTTGAATGGTTATAACGTTTCGCTTTGCCAACTCAAAAAAGCGTTTTTGTCCTTGCATTCAGGTGTACATCTTGTGGTTATGAAGGATTCACTTGTAAACTCGCAATCAGAGTCATAGCTCTCTGTCTTCTTCAGAAAGAAACGTTCACAAATTGATGTTTAGCTATAAATATTAACCTGCTATGTATCAGTATTGAATCTTGTACATTTGCTTCGTCGGTCTCAAGTAATTTTGTTAAATTAATGCAAAAAGAAATCAAATCAAGT
>JAKTWD010000136.1:6928-18151 GCA_030581935.1 Metschnikowia corniflorae | reverse complement strand
TAACTACGAAGGTTGGTTGGTATAGTAACCAGAGCAAGGTTAGTTACTATATGCGCTTGAATAGTTGTGTTAAGTTCCTCTCTATCTAAGTGAAGCTTATTTCTCTTGTCTCCTGACTTGAGAAATTATTCTACACTACAAGCCTCTTTTCTCTTTCTATCTCTGAGGTTGCTTTACCAGCAATGTCGAAAGCAGAGTTGTGGGTAATTCGTAAATATCGTAAATATCGTAATCGTAATTGTGATTTACGATGATTTTTGAAAAATTTATTACGATTACGATGACCAGTCATTTCGTAATTACGAATTACGAAATTTACGAATTCGTAAATTGCACGGGAGATTTTGACAGTCGTAGACAATGCAACACAGATGGCGGGCTTCTCCATGTCAACACTATCTGAATCTTCATTGTCTACAATTAAAGTATTGTAACAAAGAAGAGAACCAAATTGCTGCCGAATTCATCAAAATGTTGGTCTTTCTCATATATATAGGTAAGCTTCCCGGTTGTGAGAGGAATGGCAGGGATCGGATTGGAACTTGTGACAACTCTTGTGTTAAGTGCGCTCTCACAGGTATCTACGCGATCAGTGTTTATAGATAGTTCAGCTGTCTTGGTTTGATCAGCTTAGTCTATCTTTTAGATTGTAATTCCGTCTCAGAGGAAAACTATATACTACGCCTCATCCGCAAATTTTTCTTGCTCCCGGATGCTCGCGGTCGTGCATTGTGACCAAGAATATAATTGTAATCACGTGCTCGAAGGTTTGGATAAACCAACACTCCCTAAATCCGGAACAACGATGCTGGCCATTCCATTGCTGTCTCGAGTGATCCGGATTTTTGGTGTTCCAAATTTTGCGATTCTCGCTGTTCGGTTTGTTCCTTCTCATTGAATAATTTCGCACTTGTGGCCTTTGAACTCCCTGCAGGTAGTGTCTTTGTGAACATATCCGAAAGTATACCTTGACCGTAATCTCTCCCTTATCATCTTCAATCCTGTGTCCACCAGTTTTCTCGTATGTGATAATGATTTATCGTAACAGCACGCTAGAATTGCTTGGTCATTTTCATAGATTTTCACGCTGCTTACTGTGCAGCCCAAATCCTTAATGTACTCTGCAAGCCTGACAGATCTGTCTTCTGCCAAACCTCATGCCACCAACTCTGCAGCTGCTGTGCTTTTGATGATGTTTTTTTTACTTCTTTGTTCCCCAGAATACAAGAATTCGGTTTACATACATCGCGAACCCCGAGATCAGTTTAGCATCGGATCCCGGAGCAAATGACGCATCTGTGAAGGTTTCGATAGTGCATTCTCCCTCTTTTCCCGGGTTATTGTGTTTGCTGTAAACTAACTCTTGGTCTATCGTTTTCATGAGAAAACCAAGGCAGTATAGGAGGTCTTTGTAGTCGTTTGTTGATGGGTTTGAACATTTTCTCGAGAGGGTGTTCACTGCTATCGAGAGATCCGGCCTGGTGTTGTTCGTACCCCATTGAAGGCTCCCAATTGCACTTTCGTGTCTCTTTCTCAATTTCATGGACAACGGTTTGGACCTGTCGACTGGAGTTTTTATGAATGCGTCTTCTATAGGCATGTTGCTTGATCAATACCCTTGGTACGCTGGCCTCATTGGCGTAGCACGTGGTACAACATTCTCGTTTTCGAAGCTTTTCAACAATTTTAAAAAATACTTGACCTGGTTCATTCTGTACCCCGAATCAGTTCGGAAGTATTCGAAGTATTCAATTCCGAGTTATTCAGAAAGTTCCCCAAAGTATTTGAGATCGAATATTCTTTTGAGTTCCTCCTTGAATTCAGCAAGAGCCCCATCATTGTCAGCGGTTAGGGAAAGATCATCAACATAAAGTGCAACAATGAGATAGCCTTCTTGTGTGGTTCTTATGAATGTTGTCTCATCAGATTTACTTTGTTCGAGTCCGAGTGATTCGAGCTTTGCTGCGAGAAATGTGTACCATTCGTATCCGGCTTGTTTCATGCCGTACACGGATTTCTTGAGTAGCCAGCAATGCCCTTCAATGTCGTTCCAGCCTGGTGGTGGTTTAGCGTAAATTCGTTCTCCCTCGGGCAAGGGTGCATTCAAGTAAGCCAGTGTGATGATGTAATTGAAAACGAAGAGGTGGACAATGAGTGTGAAGATGAAGACACCGATGAGATGGCCGACGAGTCAAGCGACAGTTGGAGCGAGGCCTCTGAAGACTCCGCCGAGGACATGAGCAACCTTGAGTTCGACGACATCAGTGATACTATTGTCGAGAAAATTTCTGGGAGTATTCCGAGAACCTGTGCCACAACGTTCAAGTTCAGATGAGTGATATGAATTTCGTATCTGGGGACAAATGTGACAAAAACGAAATGCTGGGAAGTACAGTGGTGCTCGATGAATGATCCAAGTTATTCTCGTTGCGGTACTTTTCAGAAGGCAACTTCATCTCGATCCTCACACGTCGAGTCAATTTCTGAAACTTGCAAAAGGCCTTGCAAAATATATTGACTACTAATAGATTACATAAACAACTAGGGCATTTTAACTTTCATGGCTCACTTCCTTTGCAAAATGTTAGGGTTGATTGCTCATCATGTTATTTTTAGCCACACACGACTTTCGCAATTATCGTAATAAAAAATTTCGTAATCGTAATTACGAATCGTATTACGATAAAAACCACAACTCTGGTCGAAAGAGTCCTTATTGTAATACACGAGTCGATGCAGGCTTAGTACAGCTACTAACCGAGCCACTATAAAAATATGCTATCGTATACACTCCTTAGAAAGAGGACACTGAGTTGAAGTTGATTTTGAGATTTCTGCAACAGCCGCGGTCAAATTACAACAAGAAAATATACGGCATACAGACCATAAATGTACGGGTTTTTAGTCACTTTCGACAATATTCCTAGCATTTTGGCGCCGAGGAAACATTCCTATGAGGTTTACCTGTATATATGTATATACCATGTGCACACCTTGCAGTGATGCACGACCAGCGGACGCCCAAAGGGGATAAAATATTGAGTTGTATTCTGGAGAGAATAAGGCCGCATCAAGAGATACTGACCATCGTCGAGAAACGAACTTCAAGAGGCCTCAAGGCGGATATAAAAGCTGATGAGTCAAAAAAGGAAACAGAGTCCATTTTGTGATCCACATTTGGCAAGTCATGAGCCAGCATTTTCCGTACTGCGTCCTAATAGATTAGCTGAAATCCCCATGCCTTCGCCTAGACTTCAGAATCTTCTTTGCCAATACAGCTTTCATGGCGACGAAGCCAACCAGATATCCTCAAGAAGAAAACGAACCGCTGCAGAAGCTTCAAGGAGCCAGAGAAAGCGCAAGATTAATGGATTCATTGCCTTCAGAGCATTTTATTCAAAAACAATTAAGGGAGCAACTTCTCAGAGGGATTTATCAACGAAGCTAGCGGCAGTCTGGAAAGAGGAGCTCGACCATCTGACTTGGAATTCGTACGCTTTGCAATACAACGCCACCGGCGGTGAGGAAGCCTTTGTTGACTGGCTCAATAGAAATTTGGGGTTCGAGTGCAATTGTGAGGATATTCAAGCGCTTAAATCTTATAGCAGTAAGGTTTCGGGGAACGTAGAAGACGTCTTTTTTGAGAGCAATGCTTGTAAACGCTCAATTTAGTCGCCAACCTAGCTCACCAGTGAAGATGAAGCCACACTCCGGGGCCTCTTTAAATGTTCACTCTTGTTATTATTCTTGCGCTTTTTCGATCCTTTGACAGGTCTGCTTTCTCCGTCAATATATACATCGCTTGGAAGGTCGTGTAATTTCACGTTTTTGATTTGAATGTGGTGAATTGGCTCACTATAGCTTTGCCAGCTTTTGCACAAATTATAAAACTCAGAACAGGGATATTGTATGTCAAGCTTTCTCATTCCTGTCGAGTCACTTTTCAAAAGCGCTATCTCTAAACCGATGAATATTTTAGTCAAATGGAGAACTTTTTGAGATGATGAGGGGTTTTCGGAGGCAGCCTCGTCATATTCTTCAGCAGATTCGAGCGTACCTATAAAATCTTCACCCTGAAGTGTTCCATAATTGCCAATGATAGTTTCAGCATCATGCAAGCCAGCGAAGTACGAATTTTTGAAAGTTTTGACGTAAGGGTGTGCAATGCCAATGCCATCAGTCGCTTCAAGCTTTTGAACCAAGACTCTGATTTTACTTTCAATCATACCGCTCCATTTGAGATGCTCCTCATCAGTAGATCGAGTCCCAGCCACAATGCATAAATAAAACTTATAATCGAAGAAGAACAGATGTCTTACAAAAAGCTCTGCCCACCTCATTTGACCGGACGTGATGGAACGCATTAAGTCTGCACCTCTTTGAAGCTCCTTCATAATAATCTTCTGAGTCGAATTTGTGATGTTGTGCGTAGCACACATTGAAGGGTAAGCTGGAGTAATTACAGGCATCTTGTGTTGCCTATCATGCGGGTATAGACGAGGATTCCAAACACGAACCTGGAGAGGCCCATCTTCGATCGGCTTGAGAAGCACTGGCTGTGGCCAATTCCATTTCGTATAAATGGTAAAAAACTTCTCGATGATTGTTGCGCTGACAGCGTTTGGGTAAAGCTGACAAATTCGAGCAACCAACATCGCCCATGCAACACCTCCAGGAAATCCGAAAACATTTGCGTATACAGCCCTTTGTTGAGCCCACAATTTAATGCACCTTAAAGCATGCTTGAAAACCGTTGGTTTCGGAACCAACTGTAAAATCTCATCTGTCACTCTAGTTCCATTGAGCGACCTCATATCTTTTTCATCTATATTTTTGAGCAAGTTTTTATCGTCGAGTGTCATATCCAAAGGCACCCTAGGAACATTCAATTTGGCGAAAATAAGATCAATGGATATACCACCAAACTCCATTTTGATGATGGGAACAAAAGCATCAGGTATGCAAGTTATTTCCTCTAGCTCGGGTCGTTTCCTCAAAATTGCTTCAAATACTTCAAAGAAGTCTTCTCGAGTGATGTGCTTCGGAACAACGACTAAGGTGTCTATATCAGAGCCAGGTCCATAAACTCCCAAACGGTAGGAACCAAATGTAAAAATTTTCCCTCCGGAGTCTTTGGCCATCCCGTCACTCATATTCTTCTTTTTGGACACCGTGAAAACAAATTCTTGCACCATCTTCTGAAAAGACGAGAGTACTTCCACCCGCTTTTTTGTGGCCTGCTCATTCTCAAATGATCCCATTGACTTAAGTTCTGCCACCAAAAGTTCATTTAAGCTTATGTCTTGGGCAGTCGGATTCACTAAGGACACAGGCCCCGTGACTCCATACCTTCTGGCCGTCATTCTCTAGTTGAAAAGCTCAAACAAATATAATGCGAGGATCGCTCGAACAAATATACTTCTATATGCAGTTTCAAGCACACCGCTGATGAGGATATTTATGATTTCCTCAACCATCGCTGTGTCACCCCCACAGGCACCCCATTTTTCCGGGCTAAGCGAGCAATATCCACGAGTTCGCTCAAATCACTTTTGCTGCGTGCGCTATCAAACATCAAGTTTCCCATAAGTGTCATCGAGCGAGCATGCACTCGCGTGCTAAAACCTAGTCGCGCTTTCCGTCTTTGGAATTCTTGAAATAGAAGTAGTCTGCTGCGTTTCTCCAATTTGGGTGATGTGAGAATACCCTGCTCAATTCCAATTACAATCGTCTTACTCAATGCTTGATTTTTTGCCCTGAAACTCTCAAGTATTTCTAAGCAAAAACTTGGGTTTTCCCATGTCATATGCTCGAATACCGTGGCTTGAGCTACCCCTGAATCAAAGTTTAGATTCTGTAAAATAGATTGTAATCTTGAAATCCCGACCAAGCTTTGATCCGAACGGAAAGTAAACTTCATTGTGAGCCTAATAAAGTGGCTGAATATGAAATCTTTGCCAGATTTATTTTCGATGAGGAAAAATTCATCTTCTTTGAAAAGATGAGCATATAATAAATTGAGCGTAGTTGCAATTTGGGATGTATTCGCTACAGAAAGTGCCTGTGCCATTGCTTGTAGTCGCACAATAAGTCTGCGTTTCTCTTCACTATTTGAACTTCTGAATTGCTCACGGAACATAGCACTTCTCTGATGTACACTAGGAGCCTCAGATCTTTTCCGCAACATCTGACTATTCCAGCATTTAGCTAGCGTCATTTGAAATAACTTTCCGCAGTTTGAACTATTGAGCGAGTTCATCCTGACAGCATATCTCCAAATCTCCGATAAATTGTATTCTGTTAAGTTCATCTTCATTAATCTGTCGAGATAATCTTCGTTGGGATCAAGCGCTTTGAGTATGCTCCGTAACGTTATGCGACCTCTTACTCTTGATAACTCGAGCAAAGAGAGCAAAACGTGGCTGCTTTTTTCTGACTTAATCGCTCTCATTACCAATTCAACAAATTTCTCGTTATTCCGTTTGCTTAAGGTGCGCAAAATGCGTCGACCGTCATCACTTTTGATGAGAGAGTCAATGATCTCGCTCCAAGTTTCGGCGACGAGACTTTTGCTGTATGATTTGACCACCTTTAATAGAACATGGGGCGAATGAAGATGAGTTTGCTTGGCTAGGTAGTTAAATACATGATTATTCAAGGGATATCCCATTTTGGAACTCCGGCGAAATGACAAGTATAGTTGATAATGCCTTGTGGGCCGACAAAATTTGGTGAGGTGGTATAAATCCCTTTCATTAAACGACGTCGCTCTTCTGGTGACAAGAAAATCCACGAGCTGTTGGGTATTGAATTCCTGAAGTACCATCGACGCAAAACCAGGGACTTTGAGTAGGAGGGGATCTTCCTTGCAATATCTAATGATCCAGCCCAGGGCAGCAGCACCATCGATTGCCCGGAGAGAGTATTTAAAAACAAATATCGCTCTTAAGTCAGGAGTGATATCGAGTATCGCGCTTTCTTCTTGTGTGAGCGTTTTTAGAAATTGCCCTATTGAATCTGCATTGCGCAAGTCGTCAATTTTGTTGAACAAAATTCTTTTTCTGACGGAGATACCAAATTTGTAAGCAATTAGATCCACAATCAGGGAAAGAAGATTTTTCTGAATTATTTGCTTTTTTAGAGCAATCATAGCAAGCCAAACTCCCATATAGTTTTTGTCATGGGATAAAGTATCGCTCATTATCTCCACGAGCTCCTCGAAGTCTGTCAAGGTTGGGTTTTCCACAAGATACAATTCCCAAATCTCATTCCAAGCGTTGTGATATATGAGGGTCTTTACAAGGGTTAGTCTGTCTCTAGGAATCACCTTTGGTAATATTGCGTAATACAGCAAAAGTTCGCCGTATGGCACGACCAATGGATGGTGCGATAGAAGGGTGATAAATCTGCTATAGTCATCCAACTGTTCTCTGAGTTCTTCGCGTATATCATCATGTAACTCAAAAGAGTTGTTCCGAGAATCAGGTGAGGTTCCATGTGTCATGCTTATAGCCTGGGAAAAAAGAGTTGCTTCGTTTCGAAAAATTTTATAAACGAAATGCTTCAAGCTCTTTACGAAGGTGTTGGGACGTGTACCTATAAATGATGTGAGGATGTGGTTCCCGGTGAGCGCATTGATAGATGGTGGTTTCATGATCGGGCTGTTAATATCACCAACAGGCGAGCGAGATGTGATAGGGTGATTGAAGTTCGTATCGCGTGAATGAGATGAGTAGTTCCTTTGCCCATGCGAGGAATTCTCCAGTTCTTGCAAGATCTCTTTTCTCTGAGTGCCAACATGGAGAATTCTAATATTCGATTGTTTGCTCTCGCCATGATAAGTAGCTTCCACCCAACGTCTCAAAGCATCACGGAGTGGTCGGCGGTCGTGAGAATTTGACAAACGCGATAGTAGTGAGTGAAATTTTGCGCGGAAATAAGCTTTTTTCAACATTCTGACACCTGAGGCCCATTCATGTATTCGAATGAAGACGCTGGATCGGTTCAATGTTCCAGGAGCACATGTGCAGAGTTCGCGATGTGGAAAGAGACCGCAATATTTTTAAAAATTCAAATGATAGAACTGATTGAGCTAAATATTCCTCAAGTCTATTTACAGGTGCTTTTGAATGAGTTTTTCTCAAATTCCGTGAATTGAGTCAAGTTCTTACTACAGGGTTCACGAGATTTTTATTTGGAAAGGATTATTGTGCGTCACTGGACGCGCGCAAATACTACAATCGGAAATCTTCTCCACCAAATATTTTGCGACTGCTGTATGGCACGAAACTGAGCTTGCGAGCCCCCCCCCCCTCGGACAATAATCTTCCTCTCTAGAATAGAAAGAGCCACATATTAGCTTGAGGCTAAGACGCGATCCAGACACGCGTGCAGTCTCCTACAACAAATCTTTGCTAAATTTAACATTCAACAGAATTGAATCCTGTCAATCCTTCTTATTTGGATCGATCACAAGGTCTGGTCGCAGGAGCTACAACTGATGTGAAGGTATTAACGGACCACATTGGAAGAGTAAACCCACGCAGTAGGTTGAACGAGGTTACTTGTCGATCTAGGAAGGGATGTGAGACTAGGCGCTGTCCTTGCTGCAAAGCCAAGGTTCAATGCTCTCGATATTATGTCCATGGAGGAAATGGTGATAGCGGTCTAGAATGTGAAAACCCGGAATTAATTGCGGAGGGAACGGGGACGTCGGTGGCTTCTCGAATGATCGGATAGAATCCGATACTACGGGATAAATATCATCTTTAATTAGGATCTATTATTATACATCAATTAATTAGCCTTTGCTGATGCAAGAAGCTCTGCGTGATGCTGAATTTTCTTTACAATATGAGCATTGACAAGGTACCATGATGCTATATATGCCACAGAAGGCGTCATGTGGGAATCAATAAAAAAGGTTTTTGCTAAAAGGGGTTCGGATTTGATGTGATCCAAGCCAAACGAGAGTGATCTATACAATAACTCCTATTCATGTGAATCAAGAAGCTAATGTCGGATTCTCTTTCCAATCGAATCAGATGTGCTGGTTTCATCGACTCCTTATATGAGTAAGGGGATGGGTTGTCCAGGGAAGTGGATTGTCCGCGATAGATAAAGGCGCAGCAGAAGGTGTATCGAGTAAGCATTTTAATCATCCTGAGGCCATTTCTCTTGTCAACTAAAGTGGATAGGATTCGCAATTAGATCGGTCTCGCGGGGTTTGAGGCTTGAACTCGAGGAGTCTCCGTGCTCTGATTTCATCCGATGACCGCATAAATGAGGCTCCAGGATTTGGCCCGAAATTTGCCCCCTCAATGCACCACGCATTATAATACAATTGATTCTTTAAAAATAAAAAAAGGGTCTTTTTTGGCGGCAGATTCGCTCACAAGAATATAGTTCATTGCATAGCGTCTTAATTGAAGCTACTGGCTCAGGTCTTTTGATAACTCTCGTAGTTAAGGAACGATAACTGTTGTAATTTCTAAGGTTCATAAAATTTTCTCATACTAAAGGCGTATCCTGACGTCAGCAATTGAGAGATCAGGACTTATGCTAATACATCCAAACTTGGGAAAGCCGGACGCTTTGTAAACAGGAGTCGCGTTAACCCGGAAAGCCGCGCGAAAAAAAAAGTTGTTTAAATTTATGTTCGTAGGTAGGATATACCTTTTCCAAACTAATCTTATTTGATGTCTTAAGCACTATACTCATGATGTTACTAGATGTACGGTAAACCCTTGATTGGGAAAATGCAGTTTTATTTGTCTTAAGTATAAATGTGTAGGAGTGAAAACTTTTCACCTCCTTATATATCCAGGTGTGCATACAGGCACACCTGATGAATCAAGAATGTGCTGGAAGACAATTTTAACGCCCAAGATACCACACAGGAATCTCGGCGTTCAACAAAAGTGCGCTTAGTTAAGGACTTTTACTACAGTAAAACCTCGATAAATGTATATCGCGCTAAATGAATAACTCGATATCTGCATAAAAATACATGTAAATAATTATAGGAGCTCACCACAAATGTTCAGAGACATGAAAAAATTATTAGGCGAAGCAGAGAGCTTGAGGGCAGTACATACTTGACACTTTTTCAATTTCAATTGAATTTGAGAATTTTATTCAAATTTTAAATCAATTTTTGTGACTTTTACCGCTGGTCACATGACATTCAAGTGACATGGATCACGTGTTAGTCGCGGTTTCACTCAACAATTTCCTTGACGATGAAGCATATGGTTGTCCGTCTGAGCGTTCGTTGCTGACGGAGCTATGTGAAAGCTTTATAGATTTGGAGAAAAAGCTAAGCGATTGGGAAGATACTCACACTGAATAAATACAGCGGTCCAACTGGACATAAATAGTATGAGCAATGCAAAAACATGATCAAAACACTGTCTAACATATAAACCAAGTATGCTATAATTAAATTCGATGTAAAATTTTCATTGAAATTTACTTTCTCTTTGTAATATGTAGGCTTACCTATAGTAAAACGAAAACATGGACATCTAATGATGGCTAAAAGAATTTCAATATCCTATCTTGATCAATGGAGTGGTGTGCAACCAGAAAGGATTTCTATGCAGGTTACTTAGAATCAAAAATAAGAATAATAAAAATCCACTTTTTTTTCATGCTGAAATGCTTTTTGTGATGGCTACGGTAATTCATCTTGATATTTAAGCCAAGACCAATCAACTTTTATGAAAAATTAATCTTTCTTTGTATTTATTGGCTTCAATAAATCGGTTTACAAAATAACGTAATTCACTCCCCTGCGCACCATACCCTCACTTGGGTCACCGCCTGCATTTTGTAAATATATAATATCTTTGACTTCGAATATAAACGCTAAACATACGCTAAAACATAAAAAAAAATTATTGAGCTTTATTTTGACATGTCTGTCTACGATGCCCTATTGTTCCACAAATTCCACAAGTGGATTTGCGTTTTTTATGTGGCTGTGAAATTTTATCTTCTGAGTCCACGGAATTTTCCAAAACGGGATTAACATTCCCCAGAAAGCTGGAATTGCGTTCGTTGAATTCCTCATTAGACAAGTCACTAGCGTCGGTTATACGCTTTTTGGATCTACTGCTTTTTTTGTTCTGCCTGGCATGAGTGACGAGAACATCGCCGAATTGTTTGGCCATTATCGCATATGAATGACCCTGCGAAAGCGCGTAGTTTAAAAGTTTGTCA
>JAKTWD010000135.1:0-18372 GCA_030581935.1 Metschnikowia corniflorae | reverse complement strand
GGTTAGATCCTGGAGTGAGATGGACTCAGAAGATTTTTGAGTATTCGATGGTGTCATCTCGGCTGATTTTTACTAAAAGAAAAGGAAATATGGGAGCTTTCTCTGATCTGATTACCAGGCTAAGTACAAAGAAAGAGGTTGAAGCTTGGCTGCGAACCGAGCACAGGGGCATTTTTGCACCCACTCGCGCGCGTCCACCAATGCCCTTGCGAATATCGTGTCTTAACTGTAATCAGTGTTGATATTTATTTATAATACGCGCATAATATTTTTTCGCGAAACATAATATATTATGAAATATATTAGATTATGGTCAAAACATTTTCGCGAATATTTATTATAATAAATAATATATTATAAACATGTCTATTGAAATGAGAACAAAAACAAACGAGCAAAAATTCGCGTCGCGCCCCAATTCCTCCACCAAAGCGCGTTTGTTTACATATAAAATGCTCTGATTTTTCTCCTTTTATCAGCGGAAAATAAATCTAGCAAAGGTTTATTTTATTTCAAACAGCAGAAACGTTGCAGAATTTTGGAAATTTAAACACGGAGGAGTCTGTTGATGAGATAGCAGACAAGATTCCACATGTCATTAATGATACTCTTAGTATGGCTTAGAGCATGTAAGGGACGGAAAGAAGACTGGTTTTAAATAAAAGTGATAGAGTTAAAGATAATATTAACTTTTAAAAATATTTATTTTGAACGTAAGCAAGGTAAACAACCACCCAACGTATTTGAATATATCGTGCTCTTCTATTCTTGTCAATTCTGATTTTTACATGAACACTAATGAAATTCGGAGCTTGGTTTCGAACATATAAAGGTGGAAAGCAGAGTGCTTTAGAAAGAAAAAAAAACATCTACTCCATTGGAGGTTTTTTCTATAGACTATATAGTTTTGCTGAGATGAGGCTCGCATAGCAGCCGAATCACAGCACCCCCCAATGTGATGATTCTTTAAAAAAAAAAAAAAAAAATCTATTTAAAGATAAATAAATATTTATTTATTTATAATCTTGGTATTTAAACATAATGTTTTATCTACGTTTAGATATCTATTTATAATATTTCGCGAAATATATTTATTTTGGCCATAAATATCAACACTGACTGTAATCATGTAATGTACGCATGTACAGGGTAACTGGTAGCACGCGTGTAGATTAATCCCTCAAGTGTTAATCACGCTTCCGTGCTTCCGAGCCCCTGAGCCCCCGAATGGGCTGAGTACATATATGGCTGTAATTGCCCTTAGGCTAATTATAGGGACCACTCTTATTTCTAGATGGATCAACGGGCTATTTGAGATACGCCGCTATGATAGATCCGACCACGTGTTACAAACATCGTCTCGCACTATTCGTCCTATAGATTCTTGCCTCCCGAAGAATCCATTATATTTGGTAGTGCAGCAGGTTCCGATTCATGGTCAGAACTACTCAGGCAGTAGCCCTGGAGGTTACTGTCCCAACCGTTTCAAGTTCGGAGAGATCCGGCATCATTTTTTTTCGTGGATATTATTGCAGTCTCTAATATACAGAACTATGGATCATAATGTTACGTTCACACTATACCCCTTAGAGTATGAACGGTAGATACGTGCTCTATTTTACTGAGGATGACCCATCGTCTCCGAAATTTGAGCTGGGCACACTCACTCCATTATGCCACGTGACACTCCCCTGGACTGGGTAGGTAGGCTGGGACTGTACCCAATCACGTGCAAGTTGCTGTAATCGTTCTTATCATGAATTTCGAGTCGAAATTCATTTGGCGACCAAATGCAACGAGCTGGAGCGGCCTGTTCATGGCGTCGGCAATATTATCATTTGTGCCAACAAACTGGACTTCCACATCTCCCTCCTGAATCCGATTGTGTTACTGGCATTGCTGGCGGCCCCATTAACACTGTGTACAACTCTCCTATTATCCTCCCTAAGCACGCATAACTCAATGGTCTCTACCCTTAATTCTGATCTCTCAACCAAAACATCTTTTTAGAGATCTCCCAACGATATGACCTCGATCAGGGTGGTGCTGCAACGTATTCTTCGGAATATGTGCTGGTAGTGACCAATCTTTGGTTCTTTGACTTCCAGAGTATCCGTGAACTAGTTGAGAAAACAATGATGCCCGACCGTGAATTGCGATCGTCTTCATTTCCAAATGAGGCGTCACTGAACGCGTAAATTATGATATATCCATCTCGATAGTGGCTCTCTCGTATTAGAAAACCAAGATCTCGGCTTTCGCGGATATACATCGAAGCGCGTTTTGATAAATCAACGTCAGCAGCAGACCCTGTGAATGATCCCAACTTGCTGACTAGGAAGGTGTGGTCTGATCTGCTGATTCCTGCTAGCCAAATGTTAAAGTCACGGATTTCTTGGAAATGTGTGATTTTTTTGGGACTGAGCAAGTGGCAGAATTTCGTTCTGTCTTATTCACGCATTGGGACCTTTGGATTTCCAATGTCAAAAAATTGCAAAATTGGACAAAAAGTCGTCGCAGAAATCTTGTTGATGAAGTTTGTAACCATCGGGGATTAGTAAGAAGTGAACTGCACAAAACTCTTTCACTGGTCCCAAGTCGTTTATTTTTATCTTCGGATCGCCTGCTCTGTCTTCCTTGAATTGAATGTGATCATTGTTTGTCTACACTCACGAGGAAATCATCCAGATTTATTGCAATATGAATCTCGGTTGTATGCTTTGTCTTCTGGGTTAAAAGTCCGGAATCAGATTTTGCTTTCTTGAAACCTATAAGTACCAGCTTCTCGGTGAATGTGAGGAATTGAGATCGTCCAGCATTTTTCAAGCATAGAGGGATTTAGTGAATTTCCAAATACTGTTATGATTGTCATCATTTGCCCATTTGGGCTGCGTCAGGTGGAGGTTTGCTTAGGAGATGCACATCCCATAGACTTCCATCTTTCGAATCACTGCAGTCTGCGCGGGTGCTCTGACCGTTTCGAGCAGTACTAATGGCAAATAGGTCTGTTCCTTTACTTTCAACATCGTCGCCATGTCCTTGATTACTCATTATTAGTGTTCCTAGTTCTTCAGGGTCACAGGCTTGTTGTTCATCGGGAAAATCTTCGGTCTGAAACACTTGAGCCAACGGCGGTATATCGTGATCATTCATGTCACTTCTTCTAGATCTCACCCATTTATGATCTTTCCGCGTATGATGGTACTAACCAGCATCGCATGTATACACGATGCGATATGCCATTGTTAATGTTGCCTCAACATTAGTACTTAGGTTTGACAGACCGTTGGACTCACCAAAAAGACTCAACATCCCCGTAGTGTTGAGCAAGTTAGCGCGGTCCTTCAGTGATTCAGTTTCTTCGCTAATTGAAGATGCAGTCCCTGACGTCAAACATAACACTGTAAGTATTTCGGGACTGATATGTGTTTATAAAGTGCCTTAACTACTGCGATAATCTTACGCTTTAGGTGGCGTGACCTACTTGTACGATAATCAACATGAGTTTCTGGCTAGACAAATGGAGACTTGCTGATATTAGACAGAAAACGCAAGAAAACATATCAGCCTACGCTTTCATTAACAAGATACTACATGAACACCCGGTACTATGCTCTTGTGAACGTCGTGCCTACATCCAGCACCGTACAAAGTGTTAGGCAACGAAAGAAATGATTTGAACATCAAGTTCGTTGTTGAAAGCGTTCTCCCATTCTCGTTGATCCAAACGTTTAAACTCAGCCAAAGTACTCGTGAGCCCTGTCTTAACAATGGGTGTTCCTTGGATCAATAAGGATAATGAGTAATAACGGCGATCCGGGACCACAGCAACACATCATAAGCACAGCCTGAATTTTAAACATTTCCCAAGCAACTGGTCAGCTTTCGTGGTTTCTGAGTAAGATTGGCTAAGATAGTCGCTTATTGCCATCAAATTTGCCGGCACTACACCAACACATGCCCAATTATGCAACTCGGCCTCTGGTCACCATATATTCTGCAGTCGTACTTAGAGAAAGCTCAAGCAGACGAACTAAGTAGAGCACGATGATAATGGGCAAGGAGCTGTAAATAGGTGAAATCAAGCCCGATGGGTTCTTTGAGAGGGGTTTTCTTGAGTACGTCACCAAAGACGATATCAGCCAATTCTTCCAGTGTATTCGACATGTCGTTTGACGCCCTGCAGTAGACCTGTGCAAAGAGTGAGGCTGGTGGTGTTTGCTGATGCTTTTGCAATGAGATCGTCTTTGTGGCTGAGATGAAATTTTCCGGACTTACTCAATATAGATCTATAAGATTGCGCAGTTGCACGACATGAAACACACATTGAACAATCACGAAAATGCCCTTCACTCCTGCAAATGCTGCTTTCACTGTTTGGTCTACTAATGCATCCAACAGAATGCTTCATCTGGTTTGACTCCCCGACCGACTGTGACTCTTCTCGTTGACAGGATCCTTATGAAGTGTGATGAGACTCCGTTAATCGCGTGGGTCATGCTGGAATTAGGAATCGTCTCATTCGGGAAGTGAAATACATTCACAGTGTAAGCCTGGGACCCGTAAAGCTTGAGTTTGTGAAGCAAACAGGCCGGTTTCGAAGCCAAGAAAGTTGTTAAAAGGACGCGTCTGTGTGCGAAACATTCCCTATGACCTGAGTGGTACGTTAGGGATGATGATGAAAAGCCAAAGCACGGATTGTTCCCGAAAATTGTAGCTAAAACTCCATTTCATAGAGCAGCTGAAGAGTAAGTGAAATTGATCAACCGAATGACAAGTTTTGAGCAATCCTTAGTGACAAAATAATCAAAATTCTTGTAGGAAAAAGTGGACAGCTCTATACCAAGAGAAATGGATCAAGAGGAATGATCTCACGGCGCTTCACCAATTCGACACCGGGCTGCATGTCCCAGTGCATGACGCCAAGGAGCGCACGGACCAACAGTGCCTCCTCTGTGGAGAAACAGTTAATCAACAAGTGATCCAAAGTCATTTATACAACTCTTGTGACATCTCAAAATCGTGGTGGAACCAAATCTGCTTGACCAAAAAGATGCACTTGAGTGAGATGCTTGCTCCAACAAATACCACATGCACCAACCTACGCAACCTCAATTGGTTCGTAAAGATTGAACGAAAAGTTTACCTACGTAGTGTTCGGGAGCACCAAGGCGGTGTCCACTTTTCCCCCCTCCTGGCGAGACAAGTGTCTCGAGCCTTGAGGCGGGTCACTCAGGCGGGTCGATGACACAGGGGTAGCCCCCTGTGACAAACAAGTCTTGGGCGAGAATTTACCATGAGGAAGTCCTACTCAAAACTCCATACTCCATCGGAGGTCTTTTCTATAGACTATAAGTTTTGCTGAGATGAGGCTTGCATAGCATCCGAGCCACAGCACCCTCCAATGTGATGCTTCTTAAAAGAAAAAAAAATGCTAACAGAACCACTAATGAACGTGATGTGAGCTTCATTCCAGTGCTAATACATGTTCACCTAGTTCCACGGGTCAGTTGCAAGGGAATGCTGTTAAAAGCTTCGAATTGTTATTCAACTACCAACGCCCCTACCCATCCATGTTGGGTCTTTCATTAGTCCAGATAATTAGAGCAATGATGCACAAGAAACAGACTCCGCAGGTTTTAAGTGGGGAATCCACGTGCAAGATTAATCAACCCAACAATATCGGGCTCATTGCTCCCAGTAACGTCGTTAGTGAACTACCGAAAGTCTCCCATTCGGCCTCTGTGATTCTTACCGTGTTGTACGGGTCTGTGAGACTGCGAAATCAATCCTAGCCAACCATTCATGTTTGTGTAGCCTTCCCGGAGCTTTTTCCGTCGTCCCGACCGGCTAGCTTCAGGGCAGATCTGTAGGAGCTTGTGTGGTTCAAATTGGGGAAGTTTTAACTGCTTTGACTTACTTAACATCCAAAACAGGACCCCTCGAATAGCCATTAGCTCATCTGGGTTATGGCAAACGTGCCATGCTTCTCTTTCAGTGTCATCGCTGTTTCCATGAACAGCTCCAGTGTTGGTCTCATGGTTGTATGGTAGCTGGCTAGAGTGTTGAAGAAACGGATAGGCTGGTGTTGATCCAGGCTGGTATGCATATATTCTATTTGACGTAAAGGTTCGTGCAAGGTTTTTGAAGAAGCGCCCTGAGCGGTCAAACAAGAAATCTGCTCAGCCCACGACATCTATATTGCTAGCATCCTTTGTGGGATCCTTGTCCAGAGTGCTTGCTTCAGAGGGCGCAGATAAGGCTGAAATTGCAAGACTGGCCTCATCCATCAAGAACAGGAAACACTTGTCCTCGAGCTCGATAGAACTGAATGTATTCATTGAAAATCCTCTCTTTTTTGACTTTAACTAGGACATAAGCTCGTCTCCTCGTCAAGCTTTTTCTCTTCATGAAAGTGTCATTGAATTTTCAAGAATGCATAAAATTAGAGGCAACACAAGCGAGAGCCAACATCTCGGAAATTACAGCTCGAGTGGCTGACACTTTCTTTCTCAGAGCCATCAATAGCTGCACATTCACTTGAATACTGTGACTTGGGTTTTGCAAAGATCCATGTTCCTAGCTCCGTTGATCTCTATGGAAACGACCAGTCAGAGCCAGCCTTATTGACAATGTGCTCACCTTATAATATGCTAGAAAGTAGTGGAAGTCGTCGAATGCTCTACTAAGGAAGGGCATGTCATTATTGGAGCTACGATTACGACTCTTTCTGATCGCTAACAAGATCTACGATGAATGGACGATGCGACGCAACACTGATAACCCAGAAATATACATCCGCTCAGATCACCACGTCGTGGACCACACAATGTAGTCCCAAATCTTTTGCATTGCGGTTCATATGTATTCTTTATTATACTTTGACATTTCGATCACTAGGGACATACTCATGAAACGCATTACGAAATCATGCATCAAAATTATCATAGTTGTCATTCTTTACTTGTATTAAATCGTGTGCTACTTAGGGCAATGTCACGTGGAAGTTCCATTTATTGTTTTTGGCTTGATTTTACAAGTAACTATTGGAACATATATATTAACATTAGGAAAGTGGTGATTTATTATTTTGCGATTTCTGAGGAAGCGACAGACCTTTCTTGGACGATCTCAAGTCATTTTCATCAAAGCTCAAGGCCCACTCAATATGCACAGCATGATACTGTGCTCCTGGCTTCTTCATCAATGTTCACAGCACTGTGTTGGGCATCATGACACGAACGAACCGTCAGACCTCCATATTATGAAAGTGGCTGCGACCACATTACCACTCCACGTATTCTCTGGATTATCCCTCAATGGCCACATCATGAAAACAGATATTAGTCGCTATCATTGCTCGTCAAAGCCACACACTACACTTCCAATCAAACAAACACAAACTTAAGTAATACTCACCTACACACCACTCATGTCACAAACTTGGCTGGGGCACCCTCGTCATACTCATCATCAGAGTCCAAGTCGTAATCATCATCATCAAAGTCCTTAAAAACAATGTCGGCACCTTCATCTTCATCGCCCCTCATAGCAAGATCAAACTTCCCCAAGTATCTCTTCTGGTTCGCCCCTTCTCTGTCAAGATTGGCACAAACAATCCTGGACCCATCCAGTCTGTGAATTACCACCGACAAGTCCCCAATGAACGCATCGTTCTGTGGGTTAAGCGACACGTAGTCGTCCAGGATCGTTCTGCGGTAACTCCGCCCGTTGATCGTCCCGTGTTTGCCAGAGAGGTCTCCCACCTCGTGCTCGGCATCGTTTGGTGCATTTGGCACTCCATCGTAAGGATTGAAATCGCCCAAAGTATCAGTGCAGCTACCACTCAGGGGCACTTTTCTTTGGTGCACCTTGTACAAAAAGGGGCCTCCCAGGTTTGGCAACCCTCTCACGTTGATCACGTATCTGGCCTGTCCATTGACAGAGTAAAAACGGACAAATCCCAGAACACCAGCGCGTCCTCTGAAATTGGCCTCGTAAACGACACCTCGTGGCGAGTCACGTGTCACGGGTGCCGGGTCTGCACTAACATAGGCAAGGAGCGTGACTGCAACGAGTTTAGAGAATAACATGATGGAGAATATAGGGTTTTGAGATGTTGATGAAAGTTTGAAGCATGATTTCAGAGGATTTGCCGGCCTTTAAAGTAAAAGTTTTCGGTGGTTCTTGGCCCAGACTCTCATCTCTTCCCCGCAAGTGAAAACCACTTTTGTTGGTTGTTCCAAGCAGTGAAAATCAAAGAAAGAATAGATTTGCGGTGTTTTGTGGCACCTTAGGCATGTGGAGGAAACACCACTAATTAATTAGCGGCAAAGTCGGCGCAGTTCATTGGTGCAGGATACTTGACCGAGCCAGATCAAGCAAATCGAGTGAAAGGAATTAAAATGAAAGAATTGAGCGTTTTTCACAAGATTTTGGCGCTTTTGATTGGGTCCAAGCACTTGGAACATTTTTGAGGAAGGTTGTGCTGGTTCTTCGTGGTTTGTGCGTGATTGCGCCTCCACGTCGGCCTGGATCTTCGCCTGCTCCAGGTTTAATACACACGCAAAACGCCAAAAGGAGGTTAGGTTTGAAGGCGCAAAATCGATTCAAGATCCAATTTTGAAACGTCTCAGCAATACCCAAAACTCTCCGCGTCTATGCTTTCTTGTGCTAGACCAGATATCGTTGGTGTGGGTGCGGGTGCGCCTGGCCCCACAGCGTTCCAAATACAAATACAAGTGATCTCCCGCTGAAAGTCAGTTTTGCTAATTGAAGTTGACGTTTTGATTGAAGACAATTCTTTTTGTATGCGCGGGTTTTCGCTATCTTCATAAGGTCTGCTTGGATCTATAGGTGAAACAAATGGATCACATGAAGCGTCGCGAGAAAGCGCTTGGAGCTTCATAAGCATAATGTCTCGGGATAGACTGGGCAAATTGCTTCAGTCGATATATCGCCTAGACGCGCCAATGTTCTCTACCAAATCTGTATTTCTGGTTCAAATCGCGTGACAGATGAGCATTTGCGTTTTCGTGAATTTCGATCTCATAGAAGGCTTGTGTAAACCCTCTCATCACGTACTCAACTTGCATTTCAAGTGGCAAGAGAAGTTTACTCGTGCCTTTCACAAATTTACCATGACATTGTCTGTTTTGACTCAATTTGCAAGAATTTTCCGGTGTGGGCGGCTCCGAAACTCGCGCAAGGCTCGATACTGATTCTGTCGCTGCGAGACGAAGTCCAGCTCTAACGGCCTGACTGGGTTCGGGTGCAATCAAACCACAGCCGTCGAAGCCATCTTTGGACTCATCAGCATCAGACCGAGCTTCCTCGAACATCCCAAGGATTCTAATTTGTCGATCAGGTACCTACCCGCGCGAAGTCATATCAATGAGATCACCACACGCCTTCTTCAAAGAGCCAAAACAGGAAAAATCTCGAGGCTGAAGATCGCGAGAAGCAGGTGGAGCGAACGTATTTCCTCAGTGACATGACTGCCATGTCCATCGACTCTTCCCTTGTGGGATTCTCAGTCTGTGGTATAAATAATTCTTGAGCCAGCGAAGAGATATCTCGTTATTTGTCCATCCGTTCTCACTCTGAGCTACTAACCAGGCAGAACGCAAAATTCGCGGCAGCTTTTCTGCGGCTTTTTCCCCTGTAGTTAATGGCAGGAGCTAACGGCCATCCTTTGACACAATGAAGAGCGTAATGTTTGCTTGATCTTTGCGTTTCACGATAACGACGTTGGTAACGGTGGTTGAGCATTACGGAACGTTTACGCTGGCCTCTCACCTCCGCCAGCGTGCGCTTTTGCGTAATGCGTAATGCGTAAGTTTTGCTCTGTGTTTGATGAAATGAGCCTCGTGACCCGTCATGAAAGGCAGGCGATGGCATAAAACGCGATTCACAAGGTCAAAGCGTGTAATTTCAGTGGCGCCATGATGAAAACACGGGTTTTAGACCATGCAAAATCTGTAATTGCAGACTAGCCGCAATCTGAAACTACTCATGTAAGTATTTGAGCGAGACTCGCAATCAGTCCCTCACCGCTTGAGGAGAAGCTCGAAATGGGGGAGGCTCGGAATGGGGGAGCCGCTTTGAGTTGTATGAGTACAACCACCGAATTGTGTAAGTGACAGAGGCATGTAGCCGCAGCTAACCACACTGGATGCTCGGACGCTGGTATACTCGGACACGCACGCGAGGCCCTCAGCATAAAATACGCTAAAGCTCCAAAAATACTGCCAAAAAAATATAAGAGTTCCCAAGTGGAGTAGGGACGCTTCCCTCGTTGATCTTCGGGTTCGTTACACGCTCCACAACGCTTTGGGCGTTGCTTAGGTGGTCCAGTATTCAAAGCTCGCATCGCGAGACTTGGCAATTCTGGCTTCGTAGGTCACTTGCGTCTCCAGAAATAGAGGAGAGATATTCCCTACTTAAAGATCAGAATCGCCCCCTATTTTCCGTCGGCGAAGACTTGCTTGATCTTTTTTTGTTTTGGAAAGAGCACTTTTGAAAACTGCGAGTTCCAAATGCGCAAGAGCCACCTGTGTGAAGGCGTCCTGAATTCTTTCATACACCTGATACAATTGAGTATGTAATGGGTCAGTCAAGACCTCCGAAGACTTCGGCACAAGGTTTCAGCACACTCCGAAACTCAGTTACCGAGCGTCTTGTGGCGTTGCGGGGTTCCAAGCGCGGTCGGGGCTTGCTGTTGATGTGGACGTCCCAATGCCTGTTTCAAGTTTGGCGAGGACAATCTCGGCATCAATAGTAATCCGGAGCCCGAAGAGCTGCTTTGGACTGTCTCTCACCTCTAAGTCATATGCCTGACTACTGAAATTTCACTGAGGATATCAACCTTGTCGATTTTCGGTGCTCCGTCGCGCACATATTTCAAAATGTACTTTGTGTACATGTACTTTAAGATAGCGAAACTACCTCCATCAAGAGGCTGTAAAAGATGAGAAGATTGAAGCGGCACTCTAACCGACGATTCGGAAGTTGAAACACTAGGAGATTCAGAGGCTCCCAGAACTTGTCACGACATATCGAATCTGCATCGCGGCTGCCCGACAGTCGATCAATCTCCAGCCTCCTATTGCCAAACGAACTCCGCTAGTAACACATTGACGCAAAAGCAAGCTCAAAAGATGGTTGATAATGGCTTCGCGCTCGTGACAACACTGAATAGATCAAAACGGACTTCACGAACTCTAATGTGTACCAGTTTTACACGAGTCTCTTTCTGATAATCTTCATTTTGATGTCGACTAACTTGCGTGTGTGAGACAAAGATTTTGTTTGACAACAAGCAATCACAGCCTGGTGGTCTTCGAATAGTCTGGTCTTGGCCACTTTGAAACTCAAGTTCTCTATGAGGTGTACCACCTGCATGGTACGATCTTTTGCAACTGCTAGAGAAATTTCTGCAGCCGCCGTACTTCGAGTGATATTGTTTTGCTTTTTATTAAGCCACTTCACAAGGTTTTCAATGATGTAAACCGCCATTCCGGGGACTAGTTTGCAGTTATCTTCTGGTGCGATCGGATTCTGTTGGCAACTCCGTGGTATGTCTGATCAAAAAGCGTATTGGTCGGTCGGGATACCCATTATTCCAAACGTGTAGTTTGTCCAACAACTCATCTTTGAATGATTTGTTTTCAGTGATGAGGTCCATGTATCTAGAATGCTCGTTGGTGAGCATAGAGATGTAAAGTTGTCTTCCTTTTCGCCTAGAATCGGTCCCATAATATAGGAGTAAACACGTTCATGGATCCGGGACGCTGCAATATGTTGCTTCTTGTGTGGTTAAGCAACTAGATTTGCTTTGAAACATGTCTGACATGACTTGAGTAACTTTATTGTCCTGACCCTCCTTGTACAGAACAACTCTGAGCTTTCTCAAATCCTTGAGTGCTTCCATAAAGGCATGTCCATATTCGATGTGGTTATACATGAGATGACTTGGGCCGAATGGTTTTGGAACGTTGTAATCACGGAGATTTGCTATCGACGCGCATTGTTGCGCTTCCACTCAGTTCTTTGGGGTTCGCTGTAACCTGGCAGCAATGTTTGTACCTCACGAAATAATTATCTGAGGCGTAAGCCGTGGTAAATATTATGGGGAACTGCTAGTTGGATACAAGCATTCATGTATTGTCCCTTCATATTATAGTATCTGGCATAAAGCCATTTCTTACGACTCAAACTCAATTGTTTGTTTTGAATAGTAGCATAGCTTTGTGATTTCACTGAGGCTCATCGAGTCTGGACAGGTTGTGTAAGCTGCACCCATAAGATAAAGGAGCCACCAGTGTAAAGTTTTGAGAAAACTTGGGAAGACAGGCAGGGAACTACAGGTGGTCCAATATGAGCGTGTGTTTTGAATTTGTCCTCATTTCAATCGCCAAGAGGGGGAGTTCGTTGAGCCATAGAATAGGCGGTCTCCGGGTGAGGTACCGAATTTGAATCTTTGCCCCTTTTTTATTACCGACACACTCATCGGTAGATCCGTCTCGACGGTGAGTTCCTTTGGGTGGTAGAGCTTGTGGGAGAAAGCAATTGTTCAACCGAATCGGAGAAAGCTCATTATTGACCACCCGTTCTCACTCGTAGCAAGCCGGTATCCGAGTGGGATCATCTCGAGCCACTCTTTAAACGCACTTTTGCCTGGGAAATATAAGCGGGTCCAAGGCGCGACCAGAGGAGCGAATACATTCCACCAAAGTCACCCACCCTCTTTTTCCGGGGGCTAGACAAACAGAGGTCATCTGTGTTCATTACCCGACATAACTAGTGGAGAACAGGTCATCCCCGTAATGAAGCCAGTCTTGTCCGAGTTAAAAACATCATCTGCATCGGTACCATATTCAGTGTTGGTCTTCATCACGAGGCCGAACCAACTGATATTTTTTGGTATTCCGCTAGCCAACGCGTACGATAGTAGCCATTAAAGCGTCCCGATGAATCTCAGGACGTCACTCAACGAATTTTCTGGGCCAGGCCTGGCCTACCGTTCCCAGAACATCGTCGCCTCGCTCCGCGAGAAGTATGTTGGCTCTTTCTGTGATATTCTCCAAGCTTGCGGCATGTTCAATCACTTCCTTTTCGAGTGTGTTCGTACAAGTGCCTCCATTCCAAATATTGTCAGTCTAAACTGAGGGGGATATATTTCGGCCCTGGAAGGCTATCTCTGTCTTCAATAGTCAAGGAGGGACACCTACAGCCTTGCTGCTTGACGATCAGATGCAAAATGACCATTATGAAGGGCCTAGTCAGCGACAGCCATCCTGTCCTCCCGCTCGAGAAAATCAGTTTTTTCTCATGGTATCATGTAGGGTGAAAGAAAGGTGTATTTGCTTTCTTGGAGTGACGCGCTACGCACGCGTGTGCGAGTATATCAGTGTCCGGGCATACCAGTGTCCCAGCATACCAATGTCCGGGCATACCAATGTCCGAGCATACCAATGTCCGAGCATACCAGTGCAGTATTGGAAATAATTGTAGTAGTCACTATTTTTAGTGGTAATTAACGGTACAATTTTACTTTTCGAGATTTTTTTTTTTTTAAAAAGAAGCATCACATCGGAGGGTGCTGTGGCTCGGCTGCTATGCAGTATTGGAAATAATTGTAGTAGTCACTATTTTTAGTGGTAATTAACGGTACAATTTTACTTTTCGAGATTTTTTTTATAAAGAAACATTACATTGGAGGGTGCTGTGGCTCGGCTGCTATGCAAGCCTCATCTCAGCAAAGCTATATATTCTATACAAAAAACCTCCGATGGAGTCTGGTGTATTGAGTAGAATTTCCTCGTGGGAAATTCTCGCCCATAACTTGTTTATTACAGGGGGCTACCCCTAATTAGTAACTAGCAAGTAGTAATTATATTTTTTTTTTATATATATAATTATACAGTGGTGGTATTATCTGCATTTTCCGCGAGTGAGCATATGGATACTTGAGATTATTTGAAATTATACGTCAAGTATCTAGTTAAGTCGGATAAGCAAGTCCATCATAATTATCTCGGATACCCAAGCAAAATCCAAAATCGGCATGACCACAAAGTTGTACTTGAGTGAGATGCTTGCGCCAACAAATACCACGTTCACCAACCCAGTGATGTAAATTACAAAATGCTCGCGCCTAATTATTTAAAATGTAGTAATAGGCTGTAATAGTTATTTCTGATACGGTAGTATTACAAATAGTAATATCAATAAAAAGTATTGTAATATACAGGCAACATTACAAATAATTACGAATAGTTACGAATAATATTTAGTTTTTAAAGAAATTTTACAGGCTTGAAGGAAGCTGAACGGAAAGGCGAACTGACCGATAAACTCCATTCCGGGTGAGCGCGAAAGGGAAGGAAAAGAATCTTGAACCAAAGATTACAGAAAGTGCGTATTTGGACTTTTTCCATGACGCGAGTCAGCTCGGTGATGACGATGACCATGACGGGGAGAGTGAACTTCGAAGACACTTGCAGCAAGAGAATGCCGAAGTCAAAATCCAGTTTCGGGAGTACTACAAACGTACCGAGAGTTCTTTTCTACTGTCTTTCGATTGGCTAAAGGTTTCTTGTCCATGATGGATGTTTTCTCCCTCGGAACCGCTTTTCTCTTAACTGAAGAGCATAGTTACGGACAAGCGAAGCAGACCTCAACCGCAGACAATCAAAATGTTGGCGATTATGAAGGCAAGAGGCAATATTCAAGACGAGGCAAGTGTCTACTTTGACTCCCTCCCACAGTCGAAAGCTGCCGATAATCTGGATCAAGATCATTCAGAGCCTCTGAACTCCACCTCCGACCAACCTACGTGTTGTATGGGCGAGGCGAAGTCTGCTGATATCGTCAACATACCAGACCTGGATGATGGGAGGAAAAGACCCCGCCCTGAGAGGCAAGATGAGCAACGCCCAATGACAACGAGCGAGACGACGCTATGCTCAGAACGGTGATTTGCAGATTTCAATAGGATCGGCCGCGGTGGAAGATCTTGTTACCAGTCGTACGCAAAATTTGGGAGACACAAGCGAAGCAGAGTGTTTGGATACTGCTCGCAATTTACCAGGTTTTGTCGATTCCGATTTCAGCGATGCAGAGACTCAAAACTCGTCACAGTGTCTACTTTGAAGGGAGCTGGAATATTGTGTATTCAGGCTGAAGAGAGTTTCATAATTAGATAAAGATCTGGGAAGCTTTCCGATTCAAGGGAGGATTAACAGATTTACCGAAGGTTTTTTCGAATATCACTTTTTTTGAGCAAACAGATATGTATTGAAGGATGCCACTTACCGTAGTCGTAGGCGAAAACTCTATATTCTCCAGAAAACCTTAACTCCTTGATGTTTCCAGATGTGTACCGCACATCCAGACCAAATACTTACTCTCTAGAAATTGGAAAATATTAATGAAGGGCGCATTTTCTTTTGCGAATCCATCAGTATTAGTTAATAATTACAAATCACAAAGTTTTTTGTACAAGTATTTTTGGCTTGGCTAATGTGTCAATTGAGTAAATGCCAAGTATGTACTGCTTTGAGTGCTTTGTTTTGCGGAATATTTTCATAGCTGTGTATCTGTGGTTAGCTCCTGCAATTATGAAAGAAAGAAAGAAAGAAAGAAAGAAAGAAAGAAAGAAAGAAAGAAAGAAAGAAAGAAAGAAAGAAAGAAAGAAAGAAAGAAAGAAAGCAGTCTTTGTGCACCCACCGCCCTCAATGACACAAAAACAGATCACTCGGACACAAAGACAGATCCCGCGTGATCAATCAATAGCCTGGCTCTAATGTCATAATTGGCAATTTAATTTCATGCACTTATCGAGCTTTCATTTAGCCCGATATTTACTTATCGATGTTTTACTGTACTTACTGATTTTATCACGAAAAGTATAATTATACCGCTAATATCTACTAAATTTAGCACTTACTATAATTATTCCCAACCCTGCCCTGAACCATGGTGGGAGCATAATTTGGATGAAAAGAGGATTGTCCGATCGTTATGATTCCCCTCTTTTTTCACACACATGTACAAACTAGTCATTATGCAATTACGCGGAACCTCCATGGCATTACGTCGATTACTCTGCATTACGCGCACTGCCTTAAGAACGGCTGCGAAATCAATCATTTTATCAATATAACCCGATAAACCAAATAAACACAAACACTACCTCGGTCTGAAAAATCGTCTCACTCAGGCATCACTGACTTCAGCACTAGAAAAGGCTAACTGAGTGGCTGGTTCGAGCTGTTCCTACTTGCCTTCCTCCGTAGGACTAGGAGGTTTCTTCATCCGCCCCAAAATCCTCATCCCATTCAGGCATCATTTCTTCATCATCCTCGAGGTCCTCACCCATCTTCATCCCGTCTGGGTTCATTCCCTGCTCAAACATCTCGTCCTCCATGCTCTCTGGCACTTCATCCCTGTATGCAAACTTGGCTGCAAACCGCTTCCTGCTTCCCTCTCTCACAAGATTGGCACACGCAATTCTGGTACCGTCATTGAGATGGATCACCACAGACAAGTCGCCAATGAACGCGCGGTCCTCGGGACTCAACGAGGCGTAGCGGTCCTCGATGGTTCTCCTGTAGCTGGTTCCTCTGATCAAACCATGTTTTCCAGAGAGATCACCGACCTCAAACTCGGCGGGAGTCGGAGCGTTCAAAATCCCGTCGTAGGGGTTGAAATGGCCCAACGTGGCAGCACAGTCGCCGTTCTGGGGCACCCTTCTCTGGTGCACGTGATACATGAACGGCCCGCCTTTACTGGGCAAGCCCCTCACATTGATCACATATCTGACGACTCCGTTCACCGAGTAGAAACGAATAAATCCACGGACATTTCCGTGTTGGCGAAAGTTGGCCTCGTAGACGACCCCACGAGGAGAGTCGCGTGGTTCAGGCGCGGCACGGGCACTAGCAAGAACGGCCACGCAGACAGAAAAGAGCACTTTGGAGAACAACATAATGGAGCGTTTTTGGTGAGAGAGGCTCGGTGGAAGAACGCAGGGTAGAGTTGGTGGGAAGAGAATCAGCTTTTCCGGAGATTTTCCGGCTTTTGTATTCTTTCGTTTCTTACGCTGATTAATCATTTGACTGGTTTGTGGCCGGCTCCGAGGAGGACTTGGCCAGCTGGATCCGATGTTGATGCTAGACATTTTCTCAGAGATAGGCTGAGCTTTTGGATCTGCAGCGACTTGAGGCATTATGATTGTGGGCTATGTGGCGGGTTTTCATATATGGTGACTGCAGGTGGTATGGCACTTGAGTCGTTTGGATATTTCTCGCCTTTTGGAGATATGCGGCACTGAGATTACCCATATGATCTTGAAATGAGGTATTTGAAGTATGAGGGTTGTGGAGTTGGGCAGCTGGTGAATGGTCTGAATTGCCTCATTGATAGTGGAAATTTGAATTTTTCAACACGCCTCATCAACCCTTCAGAACGAGCCCAGCCTCGGGCTCTCGACTGTGGCCGAAGGCTATTGACAGATCGTTCTTGTGCCGCATGATTCGCTATAATTGGGAGTAGCTATTCGGCCTCGGTAAGACAATACCCCTCTGACGCTCTAGCCAATTTGAACCACAAAAGAGATCTCTGAGCGTCAATGGTTCCAAAGGAGTTTAGAATCGTTGATTGAATGTCGTTGTATCGGTAACGCTTCTCATCCAGATTCAGAGACCAAATCAAGAAACATACGACTTTGCTGAAAAGGACTAATCGCAAAGGAGCCTCCATACGACTGAAATCTTCTTGTCATATTTTCTGGCACTTGCTTGACGAGATTACATGAGTATCTAGGAACACAAATTGAGCCTCAGGAGACAATCGTATCCCGAGCCGTCGCAGAAAGTCCTAGCAGCGTCCCTTATCTTGATTTATCATACCGAACCACGATGTCAATCGAATTTGTCGAAGTCTACATGCACTCACTAAACCACTTCAATAATTCTATGAAGAACAAAAACAAACCATCCAGCCGCTCACCTAAGTGACAAACTTGCTCAATCTGGACCCGTCAAGCTTCATGGTATCGTTGCTTGCACTGTGGCCCATGCCTTCATCGGCCTGGTCCCCTTCATCTGCCTGGTCTTGCAGGTTCTCCATTCCCGAATCAGCCCCGGTCATACCACCCTCCTGGGTGGCACCCTCCTGGGTCGAGTTCTGCACAGCACCCATTCCTTGGGTATAGTTTGAAGCCCCGAAGCCGTCGGTGAAGTTGCCTACATGTCCATGCTGCATACCTGCATCCATACCGGCGCCTTGACCCTCATCGCCCGCATCGGCACCATCCTGCAAATTCTCCACCACGGTGATCTTCTTCAAGTTGGCACAGGCAATTCT